>QLPN01002244.1:0-25674 GCA_003314395.1 Albatrellus ellisii | reverse complement strand
AGATCTTTATAGCGTGGAAGAAACAGAGATACCACCACATTGTCAAAAGTTGATCGATACTCAAGTCTCCTTGGCTATACCAAGCCACTGCTATGGATGTGTTGCTCCTCGCAGTGGATTGGCTGTCAAAAACTCTATATCAATTGGAGCTGGAGTGATCGACTCAGACTATCGTGGCCCTCTTAAGATTCTTCTTGTCAATAATGGAAATGACACATTCCATGTCAAAGAAAAAGACTGCATTGTGCAATTAATCCTCAAAAATATATCAATTGCCAAAGTCATAGAAGTCGATTCACTTGATAGCACCTCACGAGACAATAGAGGTTTCGGATCTACGGGAGTTTAGCGGTTCATCAGGTCGTCTCACCCATAAAATGGGGGTATTGTCAGGACGTGTTATTTTTCTCATCTTTTTACAATTTTCTTTTATCTTATCACTCAAGATCTACAGAACATCTTATCTTATCCAATTAGATCTTTCGCAATAATCTATGACTCATTCATCATTCATCATCGGGCCGCTTACTATTTACTTATGACACATATTCTCACAGACACTTACAAATGTTCTCACACTAACTGTGCAATGCTGTGCATTACTTACTGATCACTCTCATGCATGCTGTGCATGACATCATGCTATCCCTTTTACTGTATTCCAAATGCCTGCCCTACAGCGACATACATGGTCTGTGCGCACAGGCATTTACTATATATACTGTACTTCATAGTGTACTTGTTCTTTAGCTTAGTACTTCTGGGATATCCACTTCATAGCGAGTTAGTCCTTGAATATACTATCATCCCCTTTCTTCCATCTCTTCACTAAGTCTACTGTGTGACCTCGCTAGTAGTGTTGGCCTCACATAACATCTCTTTGTCATAGATGTCATAATTCCTCTCTGCTGGTGATAATCCTTTGCTGATATATGCCACTGGATGCCATTTCTCATCATCCCTCATCTGTGACAACACTGCTCCTGTAGCATAACCTGAACTGTCTGCTTCTACAAGGTAAGGGCAATTGTGTTCAGGAAATACTAAAACAGGTTTAGAACATAACGCTGTTTTAAGATTTTCGAATGATTCCTGTTGTTCTGAGTCCCAATGCCATTTTACGTCTTTTTGTAAAAGAGAATTAAGGGGTTTTACTATATCCGAGAATCCTCTGATAAAACGCCAATAAAAGTTGGTGAAACCTAGAAAGGAGCGAACTTCTGTGACAGAGGTTGGAATGGGCCATTCCACAATACCTTGGACTTTGATGGGATCCATCATAATTTTGTCAAAAGATATTTTAAGTCCTAGGTAATCAATTTCTGTCTTTTTGAAATCGCATTTTTCTGGTTTCAGATATAGTTTGTTATTGCGTAGTATCTTCAACACTTCTTCCACTATAATCCTATGTTCTTCAATCATCGCCATGAATATAAGGATGTCATCCATATAGACCACCACCTTCCCTTTTGCTATCAACTCTCTGAAGAGATGATTCATCATGGTTTGAAACATGGCAGGACTATTGGCGAGTCCAAAAAATATAACAAGGGGTTCATATAGTCCTTGATTTGTAATGAAGGCAGCCTTCCATTTGTCTCCTTCTTTGATACAAGCATTGTTATAACCCCATCTGATGTTGAGTTTTGTGAAGTATTTTGCCCCCTTGAGTTTATCAATCAATTCTGAGATGAGTGGTAGAGGATAAGAATTCTTGATTGTAATTTCATTGAGACATCGATAGTCTTGAATAGCATGTAGTTCTCCTGATTTCTTTTTGATAAAGAAAAATGGAGAAGCCATAGGTGATTTGGATGGCCTGATTCATCCTGATTTCAAGTTCTCTTCAATAAACTTCTCTAACTCCTTTTGCTCTGTGAACGAAAGATTGTAGATTTTCCCCATGTGCATTTTTGCATTTGGTTTCAATTTGATTGCATGATCCCAAGTTCGTTTGGGGGGTAGTTCATTGAATGATTCTTTTGCAGATACAGATTTGAAACAATGGTATGCTTTGGGTACTATGTCTTCAAAAGACTTCTTGATCTTCTGTTTTTCTGCTTCAATTGCAAGATCCTGAGATATATTTGATATGGATGCTTCTAATTCAGGATTTCCGACCATGACACATAGTACTTTGTCTTCTTTTCCTATTGTGTCTTCATCTTCATTGTCAACTTCTTTCAATTCAGGAACTTCTTTCTTCTTCTTTTGTTTGTGTTCCTTTCGTTCTGCTACTACTCTGATGTGACATTGTTGTGGACATCTTGTGAATTTTACCTTGCCCATTTCCCAGTCTATTTCTTGATTGTGGATTTTTAGCCATGTTTCTCCTAGGATAAGGTTGACTTTTCCTAATCCAGTAACACAGAATGTAGTTCTTTCTGTGTGATTTTGGATTTTGACTATGAGATCCACTGTTTTTTTGATGGAACCTCATTCATTTCTTGTTCCATCAACATTGTAGACTGGAATGGCGATTGGGAGTTTTTTTGTAATAAGATGATTATTTTTGACAAATTCTTCATCTACATAACAGGTCATTGCTCCTGAATCAACCAAGGCTTGGATTGTAATTACTTGCCCATTGTCAGGTTTCTTGACTTCCAATTCTATCATGGGTAATTCTGTTCATATTCCCATGACAATGTGCTTTTCTTCTTGAGAGGGCATACTCTCTGATGTCTTCTTTTCAGTCTTTTTCTCTGATGCAATGTGATTAAATATTTCAACTGGATCACATACATTGGCATGGTTGACAGTGCCATCATCCGGAGTAAGTACTGAAAAACGATTGGATGAAGTAGCAACATCTACTACTCGTCCTTTCCAAAACCTGCTTCTTTGGCAATTTTCTTTATCGCCTCATCATTCAACATCTGTGCAAATTCTTCTGTGGTCATACCCCTAATCTGCTTGTGAATGGTGCATAATTTCTCTTTCTTCTTCTGTGGGCAATCGTGTGATATGTGCCCCTTCTCTCTGCAATTGAAGCAAATAATCTCCCAACATCTTTGCACACAATCTACATCCATTGGTACTGTTTCATTGCTGGCTTTATGGGCCATTCCAGAAGGATTAGTGACATTGCTTTGAGTATTAGCATTTCAGTTGTATCTGGGTCCCCAGCTTGAGGATCCCCTGTCTGCAACCAATTGCTTAAACTCTTGCATGTGTCGATCCGTACTCTGTGCCATTTGTTGCCATGATAAGTACGTGGAAGGAGGAGGATTGATATTGTAGATTCTTTGAAGAAGATCCACATTTAATCCTCTTTTGTAACAGTTGATGAGAGCTTCTTCATCATATTTTGTTTTTGCTGCTACTAAGAGGAATTCAGTGGTGAATTCTTCTGCTGTCTTCCCTGCTTGTCGTAGTTTGTGTAGTTGTTGTTGTGCTGTCTGTGCTTCATCTGGATCACCAAATTGCACTTGCAGTTTCATGTTGAAGTCCATCCAGTTGGTGAAAGGTTCTGGATATATCGGGTTATTAGGATGGACTTCATGTAATCGCTGCTTTGCGACTACTAGGTTTCTCCAAGCTTCTGTGCTTCCTCCTATCATGTATGATAGGGCATATGTGATTCTGTCACTGTCTGTCCACATTTTATTTGCCACAAATACAAGGAATAATTCCTGTATGAAGGAATCAAGATTGTTGCACTTCCCCAAGTATGGAGTAGGTGATGAAACTTTTACCTGGTGTTGGGCAAATATGTGGCCTGTGGGGGCAGCAGTGAGGCCAGAGATATTTGTCAAATGTGGCATTTGGGTTTGGGGGGTGGATAGCATTGATGTTATTTTGGCCAAGGATTTGGTAATCTCAACCAATGTGTTCCCCATTTCCAATTGATGTGTTTGTTGTTGTTGTTGTTGTTGTTGTTGTTGTTGTTGTTGTTGTGCCAGTTTTGATTGTTCTATCTCATGCCTCATTATCTCCAATGTATCCTCTAGATCCACTATCCAAGTCGCCATTGGCGTTATTCGGTCATCATCCATTCTTTCTTCTGAAGAATCTGGTATTATTGCTACTGGTTCTCTCACTTGCCAATTTGATGAACTGCTCATCTGACAATTTCTCCCCTAAAGATGAATTGTTGGAGGAGTGAATTGTAATATGGGCTGGTTCTTTCCCAGTAGTGAGGAAAGAAATTCCACAGGAATTCCTCAGGATGAGTGGCATAGTATGGGTTATGGAGTTTGAAGAACCAGATAGCTTGTTGACAGTGGTATTCAAATGTGTTGCCATAGAAGTGGATGAGGGCTTGGGAGGTGCGAGGTCATGTGGGTGGAGGTAATGAAGAGGTAAGTCTGGCATATGATTTGCCTGACCTAGTCCTCTTTTCCGAGTGGAGTATTCTTGGAATGATGAAAATAAAACTGTGCAAAGTGAAAACTCTTTGTACCTTTTTCAAGGGTACAAGCCATTTAAACACAGAGTTGAAGGATGGATGTAAGTACTAGTACGTATGTGTTACTTGTACTACAAAAGAATTCTTTGTTATAGTAAAAGTTATAGTATCTCTGGTCCAAACAGTTGTCAGAGAGATCTTCAATGCCCCACTAATTGGTAGACACCCTAGCACTGCTCACTGAGGCAATGTAAGGCCTGGCACTGCAGCTGAACTATGAAGAATTCAAGAACTATAACAGTACAACACTCTCTTGAGTGAGGAGGGAGGGGAATGATGATGTGGGAGGAGGAGTGGGTGTGTGTGAGGTTGTGAGTGAGGAGAGCTGAATACAATTGTGAGGCCAACATTTGCCAGCAAGGTCACACAATGTAAAAGGAAGGAGAGAGGGCTAACAAGAGGGATGAGATCACACTTTACCAAACAGATATCCCAGATGTATTCAGCTGAAGAGTAACTACGATACAGCTGAAGTATATATACTAAAGGAAACCTGCACACAGACCATGTATGTACTCTAGGGCAGGTATATCATAAAGGAATGTGCAGCATTCCTGTGAACAATCAATAAGCAACTTGCACAGCATCAGTAAGGATGTGCAGCATCTGTGGGAAGCTCTGTAAGTGACCATGAGAATATGTGTCATATATGTATAGTAAATGGGCTGATGACAAATGGAGAATGAGTCATATGTAATCACGATAAGATCCACATGATCTGATAAGATATCTTGTGTAGATCTTGAGCAATAAGGATAAAAGAAATTGTAAAATGAAAAGAAAAATAAATGCATCCTGACAAGAGGTACTGTTCCAATTCTTGGTTGTAGCACTCTGTTTGCCCATCAGTTTGAGGGTGATAGGCAGTGGACATATTCTGGGAGATGTGAAGGGTGTGAGTGAGAGCATGGGTAAATTTGGAAGCAAACTGTGGTCCATGATCAGAGATGATTTTTTTGGGCAGGCCAAACCATTTCCATATGTGTTCTGCATACAGGATGGCAGTTTGTTCTGTGGTGATAGAACTGGAGCAAGGGGCTAGAACTACTGCTTTAGTAACATCATGATCAATGAAAACAGAAATAGCATCATATTGTTACGAGGCACTTGCTTTGGCACCTCATAACGGTTTCTTTTTCTTTTTTCTTTTTCTTTCTTTTATCTTATCTTACTTACAAGTGTGAGCTTAGCTCCACTTTACTTAGTAAGGACTCTCTTTTCTTTTCTCTTTTATAGTACTTAAGTATTTACATACTTAAGTGTGAGCTTAGCTCCAAGTACTATATCAGACTTATCTTTTTCTTTTTCTCTTTATCTTTCTTTATTTATTATAACATTTACTTGCTAAGGACTATTACTATACAATTAGCAAGGACTCCCTTTTCTTGCTCTTATTTACCTTTGTTTATCTCAAGTTCGTTATGCGCTTGTGGCTGAGCCACTTACATCACATGGACGCATACTTACTGCGCTTTACTGCGTAACTGTACTATAGTTAGATCGCTAGTCTTGTATAAATAGTTGACCAACTGGTGGTCTTAAACCCCAGTCTTGTCAACTTCGCAATCTAGGGATTCTCCTTATACTGCACTTGATCTAAGCTCGTTAACCACTTGCTTCACTCTTTCTTAACTAAGTCTAAGAACTCTAAAAGCTATTAAGACATCTTACACTAAGTCAAACTGGATCCTCGTATCGTTATTGGTGGAATCATCCTCGTAACTATATCATTAATCCCACTCTTCATCGTCATCAGGAACCTCTATTACATTCATCAAGCTCATATCCAAACCTTGGTTACCAGGAGTAACATTATAGACCTTCCCTAAGACCATCCAATAGGCCACTCTTAGCAGAGGTAAGACAAAGACAAAGTGAAGAAGATATAGTAAGAGCTAGATAGAGTTTAAGAGGAGCTCAAACCATAAAGAGAAAAGAAATACCAATAAGATGAGATAGAGATAAGTATACTTAACAAGTAAACAGTGTGATCAGCATCATAAGGTAGTGAAAAACCAACAATATAGAGACAAGAGGAATAAAAGATTAGTCCATCAGAGATTTCCCACTGTTGCTGGAGATTTTTCTGAAGAGGACTAGCTTTTGGTGCCTGAAGGGTTTGGATAATAAGTATTACTTTGTTATCCAAACCTTGTGCCTGACAAATTTGTGATATCAATGTTTTGTCATCAAACAGGATAGTTATGGCCTTTGCAAATAGGGTGGGGGAAAGTAATATGTGATCTGTGTTATCTCATTTGCCTTTGTCATGATCAGGTCATCTGGATAAAAGGTCAGACTTTCCCATTTGGGTTCCCATGACATGAGTGATAATGAAATGAAAGTGAGTCAGAAATAGAGCCCAACAAGCTTGTCATCTAGAAAGTTTATGGGCATCCTTGAAGATTTCTAGATTTTTGTGATCAGAAAGAATTTCGATCACATGAGGTGATCCTTTGAGGAAGTGACACCATTCTTCCAAGGCTCAAATGATCAAGAGTAATTCTTGATCATAGATATTGTAATTTCATTCAGCTTCATTGAACAATTTTGAAAGGAAAGCAATTGGATGCCACTGTTGATTGTCACCCTTTTGAGATAAGACAGCTCCATGCACAAACTGTGATGCATCACATTCTAATCTGAAGGGTTGGGTAATATCAGGTTGAGTCAAAACAGGTGCAGAAGTAAAGCATTGTTTGAGTCCTGAGAACACATCTTGTTCCAATTTATTCCAATGCCAAGAGACATCCTTCTTTGTTAAGTTGTCTAATGGTCGAGCTAGGTGAGAAAAGTGATGGATAAAATGATGATAGAAACTTCCAAAGCCTAAGAAGCCTTGGACTTCTTTGAGGTTGCATGGAATTGGCCACTCAGCAATTCCTTGTAGCTTGATTGGATCCATCATGACCATATTGGCCTTGATACATACACCCAGATATTCCACTTCTTCCTTGTAAAATTCACATTTGGAAGGTTTTAGAAATAAATGATGTTTTTGTAATCTTGTTAAGACTTCCATTACTAGCCAACAATGTCGTCTAGATTGAGGGTGGCAATCAAAATATCATCCATATAAATGAAAACTTGACCTGTTTCAATAAGATCCACAAAGATGTCATTCATCATGTTCTGGAACATAGCTGGTGAATTGGTAAGCCCAAAAAACATTACCAAAGGTTCAAACAACCCCCAATTGGTTTTAAAGGCAGCTTTCCATTTATCACCCTCTTTAATGTTATTGTATCCCCATCATACGTCAAACTTGGTGAAGTATTTGGCATGGTGTAATTTGTCTATGATGTCAGAGATCAGTGGTAAGGGATATTGGTTATGGGTAGTGATTGCATTGAGGTGATGATAATCTTGTACTGGTCATAGTTTTCCATCTTTCTTTTTGATGAAAAAGAAAGGGGATGCAAATGGTGATTGAGAAGGGCAGATATATCCTCATAGCATCATGTCATCCAGAAATTCATCTAGATGTTTTTGTTCAGCAGGATTGAGAAGATAAACTTTACAATTCTGTTCTGTCAGAGCATCTGGGAGAAGATTGATTGCATGGTCCCATTTGCTTCTTGTCAGAAGAGATTTGGATGCATTTTCTTCAAAAACATCCCAGAATTGAGCATATTCAGGTGGTAATTGGCTATCAAGATCTTGTGGATTCATTTGATTAGCTGCAGCTAGATCAGTAGATTGAGAGGTACATTTCAGATATTCGTGAGGAAAGGAGATCATGTTTCTTTTCCAATCGATTGTAGGGTTGTTTTGTTTTAACCACAAATGTCCTAAAAGCATTTGATCTGTCCCAATGTCAGCAATAAATGCTTTTAATAATACAGTATGTTTGCCAATTTTGAGGATACATTTGACATATTGATGAATCATACCAAATTTATTGGTTGAGTTATTGGCATTTCACATAATAATTGGTTTTGAAAGTGTATGAATTGGTAGTTGAGCATATTTGGCTGTTTTCTGACTAATGATATTGGAGGTTGCTCCACTGTCAATTAGTGCTGGTATTTGTGTTCTGTGATTTTCTGTTTGTAGTGTAACTGGCAAATAAAAGCTATTTTTGGCATCTTTTACAGTTTTACTAGTGTTACAGAATTTGGAAACAAAGGCCTGATACCACACAGTAGATATAGACCTCTTCCTCCTTGAGTGATTCAGTGCAAATGGACTGCTTGTCGACTGACAATTGTGCTAATAAATGCTGAATACATGCGTGGACAGATGTGGTGTCCATGATTAGTCCATTGTTGTCTGATGGGACTTCTTCAATTTGGCATGTGCACGGTCTTGTGAACATATGTGGGGGGTTCCGAGATGCTAGGCATTGCTTCTTCATCAATGTGCCAAGTGCATGGTCCTTTCCAAGCAGGGCATGATGGTGTGGGTGATGTGGTTTGCACTGTCTTGTTAGGACAGTCATGTGCCATGTGACTGGGTTTTTTGCAGGCAAAGCATCTGTCGGAGTCAAGAAGTCATTTCTGCTTGTCAGCTGTGAGCTTCACAATTCATGGTGTAGTCATGTGATCAACGTCCATTGCATTGGGGTCTCAGGTGGTGCAGGGTCTGGTGAAGGTGGTTACAGAGGCAGTGGAGTATGTACATTGCATGCATATTTGCATGTCAAATTGCAATGCCATCTTGGCCCATTTGTTGAATGTTGTCAGCATGTCAGCCATCATGTAAATATGGTCTGAGATGTTCTTGTTAAGCCCTAATTGATAAAATGCACATAATGCCATGTCATCCTTGATCTTGGCATTGGCTGCTAAGATCTGGAATCATGTGGTGTAAGTGTCAGTAGAGAAGGTTTTCTGTTTGAATTGTTGTAATTCTGCTGTTGTGCATACCTTGCACTGGGCATCCTTGAACACTAAGTCAAGTTCCTTGCTAAACTCAGTAAAGGTAGGGCACCCACTGTGATAGGTGTCCTTGATATAATGATTGTGCCAGGCAAGTGCAGTCCCCTTTTGCATGAAGGATAAAACACACATAATCTGCTTTCATTCATCTGTGAGATCTATTCCTTCAATATAGAGAGCACAAGAATTGATAAGGGCACAGTATCTGGTTTTATCACCATTGTAGATCTCTGGCTTTGCTGGTTTAAAAGAAGATTTTGGGGTAGACATTGTAACTGGGGTGATTGGGGGTATGACCAGGGTGTGTGGGATAAATGGGATAGGGAGAATTAGTGATATTGGGGTAACTGGGGGGCCTGTGAGAAATACTGGTAGTTTGGCCTTGGTAATTGGACTGCCAGGGATGTCTTGTTGATAAATGTATAATTCTTCGATAGGCAGATCCTCATCAAGGCTGGAGGAATCAATGTAGAAGTTGGTGTTTGTGACTCACCAATTCTGTCATCCAAGATACTTGAGAGTGTGCCCTCTGAAGATGACTGCACCTTGTTGACTGGAGAGATGGAATTCTGGGTGGAGAGTGGTGGGAATAGGGGGAGCCACATCAGCTACACAGTGAGCAGAGGTAGCTTAGTCTAATGTTATGGACTAGTATGGCAGAGTGGCTGGCTATGAGCATACTGGGTCGGGTAAGAGACTCAGAGCGTAGCATGCATACTGAGAATACAGCAAGAGATCAGATAAACAGGAGTTGTATGCCAGATAGTACAAGAGACTAAGCTAAGGACTTGTAAATGTGATGACCCCCTTTATATAGTGTACAACCTTGAGTAATGGAAGATTATATCAAGGTAAATATAGCACAGAGCTGCAGAAAGGAATGTTCCAGGGTACTGCACAATGCGTTTGTAAGTAAAGGAATTGCTGCGGCGCAGTAACTGGTAAATTTAGAAAATGGAAATCGTAACAGGTGGAAGAACTCTCTCACAAGAATAAGGAGCTTGATTAATAGTTATGTATTTATTTTAATACTGCTATTCATAGTGTTTATGTCTATAGAGAATTTCACAGGCCGTTTAAGACATCGGAGGAAGCCTGGAGGCTGTTACCCATCCAGGCATAATCCGCCCTCCACAGCACCACACATACCGACATCACTTTTGTTTTTTTGATCAGACAGCCTCTGTATGGATTATCAGGGGTCCTGATAGATTCTGCGTTGTTGCTCCCAGGTCACCTCAATAAGGCGCGGTTCCGTAACACCCGTCAGCGTCCGAGAGCAAAGAGGTAGGCAACCCAGTAATTACCTCCATTGTGGTGGGCCTCTAGATCCTGTAAGCGCACACGCAGAAGGAGCCATTACCCCAAAACTGTCAATCCTGCCTTCCTGGTAGAGGACACAGGAGACTTTTTGGGGCTGACTGTCAGGAATCAGAGATACGCATCCTTTTCTTCTTTTTCTTCTCTCATATTCTATCACATTCCACTCCACATGCGCAGCAGTGGAGTGATCAAGGGGCTGTAACCCCCCTCGTTATGCCTATATCTTGTTTCACAATTATCAAACCGCAGCAGATACGAATACTATAAAGTCAACTCACTATACGTCGTATAAGGGTATCTTGACCTCCTTTGTTTATATCTTGTCTTTGTACTCTTGTCGCAATCGTAGTATTGCTCTTGCGTTCGTCTCGGAGATCCCTGTTAATCCTGGTTATAGGTGTTTGGCTACTCCGGTACACTAAACCCTAACATTAGGTCAAGATCTCTTACTCCGACTCGAACCAATCCTGGCTCCCTCCCCACCTACCTCGTTACCCCAAGGGTTTCGGTTTCACAAACGACGAGACACCTTCATCTACGGAAATCAACCAGTCGAATACCTAGGCAATAATATCTGGAGAGTTACAGACACTCAACAACATATTGACACTTCGGGCTTTTATAGCCAAGACGTCTCTGATCCCTCTGTACGTTTCTACACCTTTGATCCAGTAACCAACACCCGCACAGAAATCCCACTGCTAGAAGGTATTACGACTACCCCTAGTACGGCCACCACTTCCCTTGAACCAATTCCCTTCTCTGCTCCCCCGGAACTTTTCCCACGACCAGAAATCATCCTTGAAGATGTTGTTATGACTTCCACCACCACCAAGACGCAATTTTTGAAAATCAATAAACCTTCAGAATTCAACGGAAACAAGAAAAACTTTCAAAGTTTCTTCTTATCCTGTACAAAATATCTCATCGCTTATGAAGATCTTCATGCATCCGATGCACAGAAAATCTTGTTTGTTTTGTCTTTTATGACGAAAGGCACAGCTCAAGCATACAATGATCGATATACTATGGAAAATCTGATGGGAACTACTTACCCATCGTACGCCGATTTCGTCAAAAGTCTAAAAACCGAGTTTGAAGATCCTCACAAAGTACGACAAGCGTACTTAGCACTTCGACAACTCAAACAAGGGACTCAGACTATAGAAGAGTATAACTCTGCATTCCTAGCCTTAGCACACGACGCCGCTATCCCAGACGACAGAATCTACAATTCCGAAGTCCCAAAAATGTTTACCGAATGGATGGAGAGGGCTACTATCTTGGACACCCAATGGCGCGCACGAAAAGAACAAAAGAAAACTCGTATCTCCTTTTCCTCCTTTGGCACTAGTCGTCCTCGATTGGATCCTAATGCAATGGATGTCGATCGACGTCGACAGATACCAGGACCGCGTCCCTTGCTGAAGAAATTGACAAACGAAGAGAGAGAAAAGTTACGAAGGGAAGGAAAGTGTTTCGCTTGTCGACAATCCGGTCATATGGCCAATCAATGCCTGACAAAAACAAATCCACGAATTCGTATCACAGAAGAAGTATTACCACCTACTCCTCCACCCCCAACTCCTTACCCACACGCCCCATACGTTCCCCCTCCTATCACGAACCGAACACGCACTCGCATTTCAAATATTGTCGATGAAGAAGCAGAGGAGGAGCAAACGGTACCTCCTACTTATGATGAAGCTGCAGTCAGAAGGATCTACAAAACTATACGCGCATTACCACAAGAAGGGAGAACGGCATTATCCGTTATGTCAGAGGATTTTTGAAGGGTTTGAAGAATTCTACGTGTCTTCAAACCACTATACTGTACCCTGATGATCTACTACGCTCTGTAACACCAACTCATGCATTATATCTTGAAGCACAGATCAGTAATCATCGGGGAAGTCGTAGACTCGAAAAACAAAAAGCCTTAGTGGACAGCGGAGCCACTAACAATTTCATTCACCACCGACTCGTCACCAAACTCAAAATCCCTATGATCCCCTTGTCATGTCCCAGAATAGTCCGAAATGCGGATAACTCCGAAAACAAACTAGGACGTGTTACACACAAAGTCGTTCTTAAAATGAAAATCCAAAACCATGAGGAAGAAGTACAATTCTTTATCATTGATCTTGGATTAGATAATATCATTTTAGGACATCCCTGGCTTCAAAAGCATAACCCCGATATCAATTGGGTTACCTCAAAACTCTCGTTCACACAATGTCAAAAAGCTGTTTGTCAAGCCGGATCAAGAAGATCACCGTCTATTCGAAAAATCAATTTCAATGCCGGTTTACCACTAGAAAAAGGGGATGAAATTTTCATGGGACTTCCTGACGAAGAATGGGTCAAACGTACGACTCAAGCTACAGAATTAGCCATTGCCGCCACTCCCAAAATAACGGTAATACCAGACCGTTATAAAAAATTTCACAAAGTATTTTCCGAAGAAGCCTCTCATTCACTTCCTCCCTTACGTGACTGGGATCACGCTATTGATTTAAAACCAGATGCAATCCCAGAAAACAATTGCAAAATCTATCCATTGAATCCAACAGAACAAATCACGCTCGATGAGTTTATCAAAGACATGACAAAAAGAGGCTACATTCGAGATTCAAAATCTCCTTTCGCATCGCCTTTCTTTTTTATCAAAAAAAAGGATGGTAAGTTACGACCGGTACAAGATTATCGCCAACTGAATAGCCTTACGGTCAAAAATCAATATCCTCTTCCATTAATTGCTGACATCATTGACAAGCTGAAACACGCTAAATATTTTACCAAATTTGATGTCAGATGGGGATATAACAACGTACGGATCAAAAAAGGAGACGAATGGAAGGCCGCTTTCAAAACCAATAGAGGAATGTTCGAACCTCTAGTAATGTTTTTCGGTCTCATGAATTCTCCAGCAACGTTTCAAACTATGATGAATTCAGTATTCCGTGACCTTTTGGACATGGGAAAGGTTTTTATCTATATGGATGACATTCTCATCGCCACAGCAACGATAGAAGAACATCGCCAACTAACTGAACTTGTCTTACAAAGACTCGCAGATCATTCTCTTTATCTCAAACCAGAGAAATGCAAATTTGAAAAAGAACAAGTTGAATATCTCGGACTTATCATTTCAGCAGGACAGACCGCCATGGACCCAGTCAAATTACAAGGAATCCAAAACTGGCCCATCCCTACAAAACTGAAAGAAGTACGAGCTTTTCTAGGGTTTGCAGGATTCTACCGACGTTTCATCCGTAACTTCTCACATCTCACCCGACCATTACATGATTTAACAAAAAAGGATATTCCCTGGCACTGGGATCAACCGCAACAAGATGCATTTAACCTCTTAAAGACCAAATTTCTATCCTCCCCTGTTCTTATCTCCCCTGATGTAACTAAACCATTCCAACTAGAATGTGATGCGTCAAAACGTGCTTGTGGAGCTGTTTTATCTCAAAAAGGAGAGGATGGATTATGGCATCCTGTTGCATTCATGTCCAAATCCTTTTCAGAAGCTGAACGTAACTATGATATCTATGACAGAGAATTATTGGCTATCATCAAATCACTCAAAGAATGGAGACAATACCTTGAAGGCGCCCCTCATAGTATCACCATTCTCTCTGATCATAAAAACCTCGAAGTATTCAGAGACGCTCAGAAATTATCGCGACAACAAGCCAGATGGGCCTTATATCTAACTCGTTTTGATTTTCAGATCAAACACGTTCCCGGCTCAAAAGCTGGTCGTCCTGATGCACTATCATGAAGATCAGATCACGATGATGGTAGCCATGATAACGAAGACCAAATCGTCCTAGATCCATCTTTGTTCATCCGCCCTATCTCCACTACCATCATTGACAACGCATTTTTTTCACGCATACAAACTTGCACAAACTGGGACGAAGAAGTTTTAGACATATCACGTCTTCTTCACGCTAATGCTTCTAGTCCAGCAAAAACTCAACTCCTACAACATTGGACGATTGAACGGGGGGTAATTTACTACTCAGGACGTCTCTACGTCCCAAAAGATGACATACTCAGGCATGACATCGTCCAAAGTTTACATATTACCCAAACCGCAGGACATCCCGGATGACTCAAGACGTTAGATCTAGTACAGCGTACCTTCTGGTGGCCAAAAATGAGGAAGTATATTTTCGATTTTGTTGACAGATGTCCCATCTGTCAAGGATACAAAAACTTACCGAATAAAACTCCTATTCCCCTTTTTCCCATTCAACCCGAACCAACAGCCGAACCATTTTCCACAGTCTCCATGGACTTCATCACGCAACTTCCCCTATCACATGGCTATGACGCCATAGCAGTATTCATGGATCACGATGTAACCAAAATGACTGTAATCGCCCCATGTCACTCCTCCATATCTGCCGCTCAAACCGCTGATCTATACAAAGATTATGTTTGGAAAAGATTTGGACTTCCTCATCGAATTATCTCAGATCGAGGACCTCAATTCACCGCTAAATTCACAAAAGAACTCTGCCAAAAACTGTCTATCAAACAAGCAATGTCCACCACCTACCATCCTCAAACCGACGGACAAACAGAATGAATGAATCAAGAACTAGAACAATACTTACGCATGTTTTGCACCGCAAGGCAAGACGATTGGTCTACCCTTCTTACAACTGCAGAATTCGCACACAATTCTCATATTCATTCTACATTGAAATACTCACCCTTCTTTCTTCTTATGGGGTATCACCCCCGTATTCAACCTGCCATTCCTCTCACATCTGCCCTCCCATCAATCTCCGAACGACTAACTTTACTACAAACTGTTCGAAAAGAGCTAGCGGCAGCCCAATCTATCGCCCACCGAACTTGGAAATCTATTGCTCACCATCCATCATATCAGAAAAATAACCGTGTTTGGTTAGACGCGACCCACCTCTCCTCTGCCTTCCCCTCTCTGAAACTCGCCCCAAAAAGATATGGCCCCTTTTCTATCACTGCCGTCATTAACCCTGTAACGTATCGCTTATCGCTACCGGCTCATTGGAAGATACATCCGGTCTTCCACACGTCCCTCCTTCACCCATATACTGAAACCGCAGCATATGGCCCCCATCATATGCCACCCCCTCCGGATCTCGTAGAAGGAGAAGAACATACCGAGGTTGAAAATATCCTCCAATCACGATGGCACCGAGGTTGTCTCCAATACCTAGTACATTGGAAGGGTTATCCCTCAACCGAAGACGAATGGCTCTCACGCCGTGACTTGAAACATGCCTCGGACCTTGTCGCATCATTCCATTCACGTCATCCATCCGCTCCCCGACCTTTTACGATACGACATCCACCCTCTCTTGTTCCCCTTAAAAGGACTTGAGAGGAGACCATAACAACATCATCTCGTCCATGACCTTTGTGATTGATATTCTCCTCATCCTCTACATTTTCATAGTCGCTTCCCTTTTCACTTGGTATACTATACAACTATCCCATTTAGTTGAAGCCTCCACCTCTATCTGAATCATGTCTTCACCGTCCGTCAGTGCTCGTTCCACTTCTCCCGTTATTCCTCATTCCCCGTTCCATCGTTCCCCCACACCAAACCCGTTCGCAGATTTACCTGCTCATATCGTACAAATGTTCCGAAACCAATCCCCCATTTATCCTGAATCCGCACAAAACTCCCCCATTTTCCGTCGTCATTCCCTCTCTCGTTCCTCGAACTCCCCACATCACAGCGATATCTTCCCCTCCCCCATCATCGCTTCTCCTCCTCCTGCTTTACCTGCCCATGATCGTCATATTCATCAAAACACCAACCTCGCCAACCAATATCATCGAACCTTCCACGCCCTCAATGGACTCAATCTCTATGACGTCAAAACTGTGCAAATCATTGCCACTCATCTCGTCTTAGGACATCCCATGACTCCTCGTTTTTGCGACAAATGCTTCGATCGATGCCCATCTCCTCCTCCTATCCCTGTCGCCCCCATAAACGCACAAATATTCCATGACCTACCCGCCGACTACTTCTATAACACTCTGACTCTCTTCCGCACATCTCCCGATCCCACCATACCCATTCCAGATGTAGACCTCGGAGAAAACCCTATCCAATACGCCGACAGACACGAATACCCTATGGCGGAACCAACGCCAGCCAATCGTATAAACCCCATCCGCCATGCCTTCGTCACCGAAGAATTCGCTCACATAATGGTAACCTTCCCCACCAACATCCGTCTAGATCATGCAACTCGGCTTCTAAATGACGCTGGGGTGACGGCAGACATTGATCATTTCAGGGGATGGTATCATTGTGTTGGAGCGTTGGAAGCATTCCAAACTCATCTCACGCATCTTCTGTCACAGCGACGCTGGGGTCTAGGCAAGATCTCTAACCGACTTCTTAATGCTGATGCGGAAGATCAACTTCGTCCCCATATGGCTCATGGTTATATTGCCCGACTCCCCTCACCTCCCCCCTTACCCATACCCGCACCGTTACCACCAGTCGGAGACGTAGCAAATCGACTACGAGGAGGAGCTGCGAAGTCACGACGAAAGAAGAAGGGCCCCCTCGTCTGTTGGAGCTGTCATCAAGTAGGTCATCGACGAACCGACTGCCTAGCAGTCCCATTNTCGCGCGTCGACGTCTACACTCAGGGATCTTCCGCATAACGAGAAGTATTTGTGTTGCCCCGAATGCAACAAGTGGAATGACGAACACTTAATCACATGCATCAGAGGACAGGAGGAACGACATTTTAACATTGCAGAGGAAGGGTATGGAGATGACGGGTATGCAGGGAATGATGCGGACGCATATGACTGATAAAATTATTACCCTTTTCGAGGCGAAAAGGGGATAGCGGAGGGGTATTGTCAGGAATCGGAGATACGCATCCTTTTCTTCTTTTTCTTCTCTCATATTCTATCACATTCCACTCCACATGCGCAGCAGTGGAGTGATCAAGGGGCTGTAACCCCCCTCGTTATGCCTATATCTTGTTTCACAATTATCAAACCGCAGCAGATACGAATACTATAAAGTCAACTCACTATATGTCGTATAAGGGTATCTTGACCTCCTTTGTTTATATCTTGTCTTTGTACTCTTGTCGCAATCGTAGTATTGCTCTTGCGTTCGTCTCGGAGATCCCTGTTAATCCTGGTTATAGGTGTTTGGCTACTCCGGTATGCTAAACCCTAACACTGACTTACTTACAACATCCATCTTGAGGTTGTCATGCCAAGTATTGACGACGACCCGAGGTTCGGTATCCCAAAAGGCACTATGGAGGCTGACCCGGATGTACTTACAATGTCCTTGCGACCGCACTTGAAAATACTGATCAGGATATGAATAGGTTTATACATTTGGCGTTCGCATCGAACAGAGAGGGAAATTTTTCACACCCACCCAAATTGGCGCCGTAAGTATCTTTGGTATGACATGACGTTCTGTCCTACATATGCCATATAGAATTCCGTCAAGACCGTTGCCGCTGTAACTTGCATAACTTCGATACCCCCGACTATACGCCGACACGTATGTGATCTGGGATGTAGCATAGTCGGTAACATGATAAATAGTATTGCAGAAACTACTCGATCGGTTCTATGGTTACACCTTGCACCTTGAGCAGGATCGTCTTGAACCGCTTGGAGGAGAGGTTCCACTGGCAGTGCGACGCAAAAGCCAAAGTGGAAGCACCATCTCTCTGACCTAAAGCATGGACAGCTTGAGGGCCTCGCCTTCGCATAGAAGTAGGCGCTAAGGAGTTACCGAGGGTCTTGTACAGCTAAGCGCAGAAAGCGTTGTTACTGCATCATACTGTAGTAGTCTCGTTGCCGACATTATAGAGAGTGTCCTCGAGAAGTAGATCCCCCGATCTGATCGCTGGTCTATTGAGATTTCTCCGGGAATTAGCACGATTGTCTGCGTCCGCTCTTCCCCCGAGGGAACAGACCAAGTTCCCGGAATGAGAAGCTCAATGTCTCGGTGCAGGTTAAGCGGTAGAAACAACTCTTTTTGGATCGAGATCCCCTTCGTACTATGGCAGTGCGGCTGAATGCGGGTGGATCAGATACTGGATCGTGGAACTCATAACAATGATAGCAACTCGGTTTGTAGGGTAAGCGATTGGTGTTGGGTCATGTTCATCTTCCTTCACTTCTGTTTCCGCACGACATGCTCGTGCCATTCCTTGTCCTTGCTGTCCTAGGTCTGGCCTCTGGCAGCACACCACATGTTACTAGCTATGTCAAGGAGAACGTCATTGTCCCGCCCCAATGGACAAGAGTCGGGCCTCCGTCGCCTGACCACAGGATCACGCTTCGCATAGGGCTTCCTCAAGCTGGTTTTCATCTACTTGAGAAACATCTGTATGAGGTGAGCGACCCCTACCACAGACGCTATGGCGCACATCTGTCCAAGGAGGAAGTGGAAGGGCTCGTCGCGCCTCACCCGCAAACCCTCAGTGCAGTCAAGGAGTGGCTGGCCGGGCATGGTATCGCGGACCGCGATTGCGTATACTCTCCTGCACAGGATTGGGTGGCGATCGACATTTCTATCGCCCTGGCCGAAAAGATGCTCGACACGGTGAGAAAACTCGACAGCATAGTCCTGGGTTAGTATGTGCTGAGGGCCGTTATAGAATTACTACGTCTGGAAGCATGTTGTGGACGGCGACGTCCTAGTGCGCACAACGAGCTATAGCCTGCCCGAACACATCCACAAGCATGTCGAAGTCATCCAGCCTACAACGATGTTCGCGCGTAGCAAGGGCAAGAGCGTCACAATATCTCGCCGTCTGTCGGAAGCTGGCGATATCGTGACTGGGTCCAGGACCATAACTGCGAAGACGGTATCTGGCTCCGTGGACGTGGATGCGAGCTGCAACTATTCTATCACTGTGCCCTGCCTGAAACAGTTGTACAACACTGAGGGGTATCAGCCATCGGAGACTAACCGTAATAAGATTGGTATTACGGGGTACCTGGAGCAGTTCGCGAACATACAGGACATACAGCAATTCCTTCGGGAACAGAGTCCTGACGCCGTCAACTCAACATTCGACGTCCGCCTTGTAAATGGTGCGTACCAAAAGCCTGCTATGTGGCGCTGCTGTGTGTCATTGGTGTGTCCCAATGCGTGTCATTAATATCTGCCAATGCAGGAGGGCTCAACAGTCAAACACTGTCTGAAGCCGGTCCTGAAGGAGACATGGATATAGAATACACGCTGGCACTCGCCCATCCCATTCCAGTGATCTATTACTCGACAGGGGGACGTCCGCCAAGGGTCCAAGCTCCGCATTCCTCATCGAGGAACAGGAACGAGCCCTACCTCGAAGTACTGCATGTCTTCATGATGTAATGTTCCCGATACTCACAATCCATGAACAGTGGCTGGAATACATCCTTGCGCAGGAGCAGAGTGAGCTTCCCTTAGTAATCTCGACAAGCTACGGAGACAATGAACAGACCGGTACGTTGTGTGTCATCTACACTATGCTCTGACAGAACCACAACCTTTCCAGTCCCTAAGAGCTATGCGAGACGAGTGTGCCGAGACTTTGCTCAACTTGGTAATATTTCCTCGTCGGCGCAAATTATTGCTTCTGCTATTCTGACGACCTGAAATATGGTTTGAAAGGGGCTCGAGGGGTCAGCCTGTTCTTCAGCTCTGGCGACGGTGGAGTGGGCGATGGAAATCCTAACCCCGCTAATCAGACCTGTCTGACGAACGACGGTCGCAATGTGACGCGTTTCCTTCCTGTCTTCCCGGCAAGCTGCCCTTTGTTCGTTGTCTCTAGATATGGCTGCACCGATAACTGACAAGCGTCACCATTCCAGCGTAACTGCAGTCGGAGGAACCACCCTTATACCCGAAGTCGGTGTCGAACTCTCCGGCGGAGGGTTCAGTGACTATGTAAGCTTGGCTTGTCCTACATTTGGATTCATAAGCCCTGATTACTCGGAAGTTCTCCCGTCCCACGTACCAGGATGGAGCCGTACGAGCCTTTCTGGAGAAGCAGCCCGATGAATTATACGAAGGGCTGTACGATCGGTGAGTACGCTTCACTGTGGACTCCACAGCAAGCCATCTTACACACCTCCCTCCTAGCACTGGACGCGTGAGTGCTGCGGCTTTCGCAGAGCGAACGGCACGCAGAATCTGATGTATGGCTGCAGGCGATCCCCGATGTCTCCGCACAGGCCGCGAACTTCCGGATGGTGTGGCGAGGTAACGTCGTGAGCAACAGCGGGACTTCCGCGTCTTCGCCCACTTTCGCCGCGATCGTCTCGCTCCTGAACGGCGTACGCATCTCCGCGGGATTGCCTCCGCTCGGCTTCCTCAACCCTCTTCTCTATACCAGAGGCCGGGCGGGACTCAATGACATCACCGTTGGGAACAACCCAGGGTGCGGCACACCTGGCTTCTCGGTACGTGCGCTTGGAACTGGCCTTGGGACGATTATCAGCTGATCGACTCGTGCTACGTATTCAGGCGACTGAAGGGTGGGACCCGGTGACTGGCCTTGGAACGCCCGACTTTAAGAAACTCAAGGAGATCGTGCTGGATACGTAATCTGGACGTACATCCATCAGGTCTCTTGAATACCTCAGAGAGATTCTGCTACTCCAATCTGGTGTGCCTTCGAACTTGGTAAAAGCACATCTTCTGCTATGCTGAACCTAGTTGTGCTTTCTTTCGTACCCCCGCACGGATAACCGAGTGTAGTTTGAAGTAAGCTTGCATCGCGTGTCGTAGAGAACTTCGGTAACGTGGATGTAGCCGGACAAGTGGTAGAAACGCGTGCATTTATAAGGTAAACAAGTTAGAAGCTACACGTCCCCACGTCGTCCAGGGGAATAAGAGGACACAATAATAAGAGGGTCAGCTGTTTCCAGAGAGAATACCCTGACCAGAGAAGAACACGGGGAGACGAACGCCGAGTCCGAGAGGGTGGTTGTAATTTTTGCTAACTAAGGACACTACATTCGAGATCTCTCATAGAATGAAAGAGAGAAGGTGTGGTAAACTAGAGTAAGATTTTTCCGTGTAGAGATACACATGCAGTATGTGCGGGTGGGGAAAAATTTGGCCGCATATGGGAGTCACGTGACCACCACGCGCGCAGGACACGAAGACCGCGATCCGCGACGACTCGCGAGAAAGGGCGGGCCGAAATTCTCGAGCCGCGAACGAGCGGAGATGTCCGAAAAAAACCAGGAAACTTTGGGGATAGAGACACCACTGCGCGCAAGCATTATAGTTTTGGAAACAAAAGGGAGGAGGGTGGGCGAAAAACTGTACTGTGATATCGAGTGAAGCAAGGTGAAGGTGGGATCGAGGAGCGTGAGAAGATCCCGCAGCCTGACCGTCGCGACGAGTAAGACTCCAACCGTACTATATATATACTGTGTATATATGGTTGATACCATATATGTATATGTATATATATAAGGTATATCAGAAAATCCTAGTGTACGGTAAATATACAGTATAAAGATAGTTATACAGTTGGTCAAAGATGTAGTAGGTAGTGTTGCCGCAGCGTGACGTTGAGGTGACGTTGAGGTTGGCTAATTCGATTTCGCACTCAAAATGTCACATGCCAGAAAAGGGGATAGTAGAACACGACACTTCGTTTTCGTGAGGAGCGCCTACGAGACAAACCGCGCAGTTGTACAAGCACCAAGGGCGCAACAAAGAAACCTGATGCAAAGATCAAACCTGTAACCAGTAACAACAGGCAGAACAGGTGGGGTGGGCTGGAGGTGAAGAAAGAAAGGAATGATCAATGCAGCAGAGAGGCAAGGTTGCATTCGAGAATAGAGCAGCCAAATAAGAGAGCTTGAAGAATAACAGGATTCATGTGGATATAAGATTTGAAAGCATCAGAAGACCAGTGATTCAAAGCCTGAATACATCAGCCAACCAGTGGCAGCAAAAAGGTAGCACCACTGGAATTCAAAGAATGGCCAGCAACAGCATTGGGAAAGATGGTGTGAAGGTGACACAGATACCAGGAGCATGTGGGGAGAGAACCAGTGGAGGTTGTTGAAACATGCAATGAGCAGCATGACAGTCCCAAAGCACAGGACACTCCACTCAAGGAGGTCTAAGAGGAGACAGTAGATAGAGTGTGGGCAACTGCCCTAGATGAAAGAAAATACAACACTAGCATTGCTGAAATATAGTAAGAGAGTGCAGTAGCTAGCTAGTGAGGGAGAAGAGTAGAAAATCGACTGTAGAATAATGTCCCAGACCCTAACTCTAAGTACCTAAGTACATGGTGCACAGACCAGGAGAGATAAGCCCTAAGATGTGTGCCATAAAGGAGTGCACAGTAGATAACCAAAAGGGGGAAATCAACAGAGGTAAGCCAGAGAGCAGGGTGAAGATGAAAAAGAGGATTGTGAGAAGTAAGATAAGCAAGAAAAACAGGCAGGGGGTCAGCAGGTTGATGCTTGTTGATGTCCATATACATGCATACTATAGATCTCCTTCCTTTCTCATCCATAAAATACTATACATACAGATACAGATACACATAAACTCATACATCCTCACTCTTACTTGTACTTGGTCTGTGTATGGTATATACTACTATAAGTAGATAGTAGCACAATCATGATAAAAGAAGGAACAAGTTGTATCCTCTCTTCACACATGACCTGTGTTCATCAGGTTATGGGCCCTGCCTAGGTCATATGCATAGTGATGAGACCAGGCCATGTGCGAGAATGGAACTTGAATAGTTCTTTTTGTAGTAGGATGCTATTGGATACTACTTATAGTAAGTCTAAGAGCACATGGACCAGGGGACTTTGTACAGTGAGACTTGTGTACATGTATGTGCATATGTGTGTGTGTGAGTACAGTACTGAGACGAAAAAGGAAGGAAGACATTACTTAAGCTAGAGATGCCAACATGTAGCTCTCCTCTCACTCATACTTGGGATCGTAACCATACTTCACTCTCATCATGCACTACTCTTTCCCACCATATGTCATCTCATCCACTCCTCCTCTGTTTCTGTTCTGAAGATAAATATCACTTGTGACAGCACAGAAAACTATCACCAATGGGCCAATGTTGTAAAGTCAGCCCTCATTATCATGGGGGTGTGGTATACAATTTCGAAACCAGAAGTCACCAACATCGTATCAACAGAAGCAGTAGATGGAGGACTGCCTATCATCACAATCACTAATGCTGATGAAGTACAGATGTGGAAAGACAATAATGAAATTGCAAAAGCGGTAATAATCTATGCACTGCAATACTCAACCATCCCCTATCATCACCACTGAAACAGTGGATGCACATTGCACCTGGGATCTACTGAAAGGAGTATATGGAAGGCAAACAGTGGTGGCTGCATTTGTTCAGTTCCAATCCCTCATGATGTGCAAATATGATATCCACTCACCTTTGATGCCACAAATTGACACTCTTTCTGTCATACAAGAATGTCTTGTGAACTCGGGAGTTGAGGCCACAGAGCAGCAGATGTGTTTCATACTTCTAAACACACTCCCACCCTCTTGGGGATCCTTTTCCTCCTCCATCCTAGCATCATCCAACCTTACTCAGCTAAACCTAGGAGTCATCTGAGGACATATATTTGATGAAGAGGCAAGGTCAAAACCACAGTCTGCCCTCTCCACCTTCCAACAGACAAATATACAAACATCAAACCATTGCAATGGAAAGTTCTGCACCCACTGTAAGAGGAAGAACCACACCATAGACTCATGTTAGACTCTGCATGGCATGCCAGATGATGTAAAGTTGTGGATGGAGAAACAGGGTCAGTGGAAACAGGAGGGATGAGTACAGCTAGCATACATGTAATGTCTTCTTCATCATTGCTATTCGATGTGTGCTACTACTTGGAGGGGTCCAGTGACTGGATGCTGGATTCAGGGTGCACTGGTCACATCACACCACATAAAGACAACCTTGATGACTATACAACAACACCATTGTGAAATGTTACTGTTGGCAATGGGTCTGCAATCACATGCCTTGGTGTAGGGTCTTGTGCTCACTCACACATGCTTCTGGATGGTCAAATTATGTCTGTTTCCCTGTCTTGCATACTCCATGTACCAGGGGCATTGTGAGGCCGACACTTGTCGAAGCCGAACAACTGAAGAATGCTATAACGAAGGGACAATCGCACTTCAACTAGCGGATATCCCAGATATATTAGCGTATAGTAAAAGAGAGAAGAGGATGGTACTGTACCTAGCAGATATCCCAGATGATCAGAACTGGGGAATAAACCGCTAGGAGTCGTATGTATATATAGTACCCTGAAGTATGCACAGACCATGCAGTACAGTATAGGGCCGGAGAATGAGAAAGTAAAGTAATGATGTCATATCTAATAATAGAGGGGACGCGTCATCGCTGACTGAGCTCCGCAGTAACTGTGAGAGTGATTGGTGATACTCCGCAGCAGGTGTGAGAAGGATTGGTGAGCATGCGCAGTAAGTGTGAGAGAAAGGGTCATAGCTAAATATAGAACAGGCCGATCGGAGATCGGACGATATACGCGTTGTCGGCCGATGAAGACGAAGAGAAAGAGTACGTGACCGTGAGAATCGCTTCAATAGATCAGGAGTGATTATAGGATCTATGATGATAGAGACATAAGAAAAATAGAGAAAAATGAAGAGAAAAATAGGGAAAATAATAGCGGCCTGACAAATACCCCCTTCTTAAGGCGAGACGTCTCGACGAGCAAAGAATGGAGATGAACATGCATGGCAGATGTCTTCTTCTTCCCCTTCCATGGATTTGAAAGGGATGCCAGCAAAGAGTGATGGAGAAAGTGGGATGATGGAGGAAGACTTGGGTAATTCTTTCAGGTCTTCATATGATTTGGGAGTAATAACTCCATCATCATCTTCATCTATGAAGTCATCTTCATCGTCAATAATACCAAAAGGTATTTCCTCATATCCTTCATCAAGAACTGGTGGAGAGGGTGTAGATGTTTCTTCATGAAGTCATC
>QLPN01002242.1:0-27899 GCA_003314395.1 Albatrellus ellisii | reverse complement strand
AAATGATTCTTACTGCCATAAAGGTGACCAATCTCAACATTGAGAATGTTCACTTGCAAGTCACACTTGAGGAGCAATGCTGACATTATTGATGATAGAATTCACTGACTGTACAGCTCCTTCCCTTTTTGTCTTCTATACTATACACACACACACACACACACATGCACATACATACATACATACATACATACATACATACATACATACATACATACATACATACATACATACATACATACATACATACATACATACATACATACATACACATGTTTCACATCATACTTACTATGGTCTGTGCACTGTAGATAATTACTATAAGTAGTCCATGGTTATGTCTATAACAATAAGAACTCAGAAGTTCTCCTCCTGCTTATGGCCTGTCATCAACAGACATTGTGCCACAGATTCCATGGGTGCATTTGTGGCATGCTTCAAAGGCAAACAAAGGACAGGCAAAGGGCCTGCAATGTCAGATGAGGAGTGATGGGCAAAGTGCAAGGCAAAAGGATTTTGCAAAATCCATGGCCACAAAGTCAAAGGCTGTTGCAAGCTCAAAGCTGGAAAGGGCACCATGGCAGTGCACATCACTACTGACAGCACAGCACTACATGCTCAAGCATGTGACAAAGATGATAATCACAATGAGTTGTTCAATCTCTTCAAAGTCACCAAAAAACTCATGTAATGCAGTGACCTCACAGCTTGCTGGCTCATCAACTCTGGTGCCAGTTGCCACATGAGCTCCAACCATAACTAGTTCTACCTCTACCACACATTTGCTACACTGTACAAAGTCTGGCTAGGCAATAACAGCTACATTCTAGCTGAGGGTGCCAGCAACATCTACATATTGAAATATGGGCAAAGTGTCAAACAGCAGATTGAACATTGTAGTGTAGAGATATGCATGTGAGCCCAGGTGAAGATAAAAGAGCCAAGGGGACAACAGTCCAGAGGGCTGTAAGATAAGAGAAGATGTATACCAGATGGTAGAGGGTACACAGAAGAAAGAGAGAGCTGCATAGAGCAGGTATGTCAGAAGAGAGCTAAGAGAGCAGAAGAGATACTCACCTGAGCACATGCAGAAGTGCTGAGGTGAGAAGATGATGAAGTAAAGAAGATATAGTAAGAGCAAGATAGAGTTGAAGAGGAGCTCAAACCATAAAGAGAAAAGAAATACCAATAAGATGAGATAAAGATGAGTATACTTAATAAGTAAACAGTGTGATCAGCATCATAAGGTAATGAAAAAACCAACATGCTTGATAAATGTTCCTGATGATGATGAAGAATGGGATCAACAAATAGTGATGAGGATGATACCACCAATGACTAAACAAGGATCCAGGATGATGAGTTTAGGATGCCTTAGTGATGCTTAGTGACTTAGAGTTCTTAGACTTAGTTCTTAGAGTTTATGAAGTGAGATGAAAGCAAGCTTAGGTCAAGCACAGTAAAGGAGAATCCCTAGATTGTGAAGTTGACAAAACTGGGTGTTCTAAAGATAGTACAAGTAGTTAAGGTTCACTGATCAATGATGATCACACAGTAATCAACAAGATCATGTAACTAAAGACACATCCATAGTAAGCTAAGTAATAGTAGCCACAAGCACAAGTGAAATGAGAGATAAACAAAGACAAATAAAGATGAACTGAAATGAGTCCTTGATAATTGTATAATAATAGTCCTTAGCAAGTAAATGTTATAATAAATAAAAGAAGATGACACTTTATAGTACTTGGAGTAATACTCACAGCACAGTATGTAAATACTGTAGTACTATAAAGAAAGAGAGATAGAGTCCTTACTAATAGAGTGGAGCTAAGCTCACAGCTGTAGTAAAACTATACTCTAAAAGTAACTAAGATAAAGTAAAAAAATAAAGGAAAATAAAAAGAAACAGAAAACCATTACAAGGTGCCTAGGCAAGTGCCTCATAACAGAAAGAGAGGGGAGACAAATCATGGGCGGGGGAAATCCATTCTTTCTAATAGGTGATGAGCCATCTAAATACAAGTCTAGCTACAAGACTGGAGCACAACAAAACAAAACAGAAAATTCACAATGCAGGGTCAATCATAGGGATAGTTTGAAATGAGGTGGTGTCCAGATGTGAATAAAGTGAAACAATTAAAATACTATACTATAAAGGATGAGTGAAAAAGGAAAAGTGCTGATTGTACCAAATGCTGACTTCATGACCCATGACTCCATGGTTACCTTGGCAGGCCTCAACTGAGCCTTGGCTTATATGTCCTATCAGTCCTGCTCCCCATCAACCAAACCTAGTCCTCTGTTCTGGCACCAAAGCAATAGTGTGATTGATGTGGCTGTGGATGATTATCACATGCAGCATGTTAATGTCACTGTATTTGCCTGATGTTGCTGATGGTTGTTTTCCAATGCTATGCACATGTGATGCTCATCAGCACAACAAGAGATGTGACAAATACACAGTGAGAGATGCAACAAAGGTGTGATATCTATTGAAGGAGGTTGCTTGGAAAGAGTGTGGCCAACTGTAGAATGAAGAGAATATTATTCTACAGGGGAAACAATGAGAAAA
Organism: Albatrellus ellisii; assembly: GCA_003314395.1. Taxonomy (NCBI): domain Eukaryota; kingdom Fungi; phylum Basidiomycota; class Agaricomycetes; order Russulales; family Albatrellaceae; genus Albatrellus; species Albatrellus ellisii. The sequence goes on along the minus strand of QLPN01002242.1, from coordinate 25,324 downwards.
CACATAACACAAACAGTGTAGAGAGTAAGTACTGACCTCAGTCTCTTCATATAAGACTGAGGGGAAAGAAAACTGTGCAATGGAATTTTTTCTGTAAGTAGGGCCTGTCTGTGTTGTCCCTGAGTCCCACAAGAGGTCCATGTGGCACAGTCATGCATTTGCTGTCATACATCACCATAATCTCCAACAATATCTGTATGCACAGCATCCTTGAAGAGAGTAAAAATACACACTACATGTTTGTGCTTCCTTCCTTTTTGAGTTTTGCTGGCACACACACTTACAGCTACAGTGTCACACCTGTCATGCATGGTCTGTGTGCACTGCAGCCATGTATATATATGTCTTGTCTCACTATCAACATGAACACATCTTCTTGTTGGAATTATGTAATGTTCTTTGCTTCTGACACCTGTGCCCCACATGTTTTACTCAGCACAGTCTGTGCACAGTAGCTATTGGTACTTAAGGACTCTTCTGGGACACTGATTAGTAGTCAACTTTCCTGTCCTCTTCTTCAGCTATGGATTGGGCCACTCTCTTTGTATTCTCATATTCTGCAATCCTACTGTTGCTTCTGGCCTTTCTGGCCTTTCTTCCTGAGCTTTACCCACCAATGCCCTTCCATCCTCCTTGAGTGGAGTGACCTGGCCTAGGAGACTGCTGTGTTGATCATCACACTTTATCACTTCTTGCACATAACCTGCAGATCTGAGCACCAGTATACTGGCTGCTCAATACATTGACACATTGGCTTTTATTTGCAGCATGGGCCTCAGATAAAATCAATGCAATGAATACCCAAACCTGTGGGTCATCAGGCAGGGAGGCAGAGCCAGCCATCAATTTGGAAATTGAATCAGCATCCTGGAGTTCAAGGTATGTACTGAGGGCTTCCAAGTGTGTGATATCACAGTATGGGGCCCAAGACAAATTGCCTGTTTCCTAATGGAGTGAAAAAAAGGCAACATGGCCACTTCCATGGTGAGTCAAAATGTGATTGACAGCCCATTTGTGCAGCCCATCATTGAAGGCAGCTAACTGATCCAACTGTTGACCAGGGAAGTGCCAATCATTGTTGGGGTGGTGAACACACAGTAATGAGGCATGAAAACTGGGGTGTGCCCTGCACTGATGCAGGTCAGCAGGTAAATCAAGTCAGTACATGGAGTTACTAAAATCCTGCAGGATACAAAATGGGCCAACAAACTTAGGGAACAACTTTCAAGACTGGCAGCAGGGATAGAATTTTCATTGAAAGAGGTAGACAAGATCACCAGTCACAAAAGGAGCAGGTCACCAGTGACAATATGCCTGTCATGTCATTTTGACATGTGCAGTTAAGAATGTATCATGGGCAGCAAGCATGGCATCCTTCACTCCAGATGCAAAGGTATGGACACCTGGGAACCAGGAATATGAATACCAAATCATAGGATGGGGCACATAGCCACTATTAAGGAAAGATGGGCTGAATCCCATGTTATCAGATTCATCAGGCCACCTTTTATTCTCCTTATTTTTTTCCCTATTTTTCCTATACATATATTACCACTGATCCTCTTATCACTCTTGATCTAGTGAAGCAATTGATTCAGTCTTGTACTTATTTTCTTAGGATTCATTGGTCAATGATGCATATGTTGTCAAATCTCCAATCAGCCCAGTTCTGAACTACTTATGATTCATTTTCTCATACTTACTGCAGATGCTCACTCAGCTCTCTCACACCTGCTGCAGAGTATTACCAATCACTCTCACAGTTACTGCAGAGCCTCAGTCAGCACTTACACGTCCCCTCTTCCTATTGGTTGTTATTATTAGATTACTGAGTGGCTGTTGCAAGTCCATAAGCCTGCCCTACAGTACTATACTTTATATACTATACCTTGTCTCTTGCTATAATGGCCCTTGGGCTCTACACTAATTTGTTCTATGTCATATTGTTTGCTTCCCTTGCTGTGCTGCCCAGATTTCATCAGTTCAGCTTCAACACTAGCATTGGCCTCACAGTATGTGAACAAGAAGAGCAACTCAGCAGATGCTAGAAGTGCTATGATAGATAGGGACAGTACCTGATAGAGGAGAGAGAGAACATACAGAGAGAAGAGGGGTACACAAACAAGAACAGTGACTGTGCAGAGTCAGGTATGTGTCAGAAAGAATGATGGAAGGTTGCACAAAGGAGAACCTACCTCAGCAGATGCTAGAAGTGCTGAGGTGGTATGATGACAGAGTAAAGTAGATATAGTAAATGTGATGTCAGGTTGGAGAGGAGCCTGAACCATGAAGACAAAGAGGATCCCATATGAGGAATATTGTAAGCAAAGTGGTACAATGTGCATGAAGTAAATAAATATAAATCCATGTGGTATGTATTGAAGGAGGTTGCTTGGAAATAGAGCATGGCTGACAGTAGAATGAAGAGAAATGTGTTCTACAGGGAGAAATGATGAGAAACATATAAAATGAACAATGTAGTGAGTAAGTACTGACCTCAGTCTCTTTGTAGAAGACTGAAGGAAAAGAAAACTATGCAGAGAAATTTTTCTGTAAGTAAAGGGTCTGTCCATATCATCCATGAGTCCTGCAAGAGGTCCATGTGACACATCACACTATGTTGGCATTGTGTGATGTGCAAGGTGAATCTTCTTTGATGTTGCTATCATCATGAAGCCCAAGAAGTTCACATACATCTTGTGCAAGCCTGCTGCTGAGGTGGGCTTCTCCACAGTCTTCCCAAACACCAACTGAACCTGCATGTCATCATGAGTTGGTGCCATATTCCAGTAGTACAACATGACCACCTTTTGCCAGGACAATGAGCACAACCAATCCCAGCCATCCACATGAGAGCCTCTGCTCTCATGATCAAACATATAATAGAGAAGAATGGCAAGTGCACCCACCAAGCATCAAAGCAGCTCATGGTGGGGAAGTATGAAGTTGTAGTCAGGCTCATTTTGCTGGGGAAATCCACATATGTAAACCAGACTCTGAAATACTGTGAAAAAAAACTCACACACCAGATTTCAGGATCTTTGTCTTATGGTTCATAGAAAGGACTCCAAACACAGCCCTAGTACACCTGAAATTCCAGCCTCCATAAGTGTGGAAGTCTGGGACAGACAGTTGGTGGGGTTGGATGCACAAAAGGAGGTTCACTAGCTCATCTCCATGATTGAGGGTCATGCACTGCCATGCCCAACTAAAATGAGCCTTGATCATTGAAGGGACTGATAAATAGAGACCTGAATTGATGTTCACATAAGACAGAAGGACTACCCACATTGCTTCAGATTCATCAGGATAGAAACCTTGATTTGATTGAAATGTTCAGGATACAGCCACAAATCAAGGATAATGTTTCATGTGACATTAAAGTCCTCCTGCCTAGATGTGATCTTGTCAGCCAACACCATGGATCACCATGTGTTTCACATACTCTAGCTGGTGTTATGAGGCACTTGCTTTGGCACCTCATAACAGTTTTCTTTTTTTTCTTTTCTTTTATCTTACTTACTATAAGCATAGTATTAACTACAGCAGTGAGCTTAGCTCCTACTTATAGTAAGGACTCTCTATTCCTTTATAGTACTTTAGTATTTACATACTAGAGTGTGAGATTAGCTCCAAGTACTATATAGCTTTCTTTCTTCTTCTATCTTTCTTTATTTATTTACATTTACTTGCTAAGAACTATCATTATACAATTAGCAAGGACTCATCCTATCTCATCTTTATTTGTCTTTGTTTATCTCTCATTTCACTCATGCTTGTGGCTACAATTACTTAGCTTACTAGACACAACTTAGTCACATGATCTTGTTGATTGCTGTGCAATCATTGTTGATCTGTGAACTTTAAACTACTCATACTATCTTTAGGACTCCAGTTTGTATAAGTAGTTGAAAGCCTGGTGGTCTTAAACCCCAGTCTTGTCAACTTCACAATCTAGGGATTCTCCTATACTGTGCTTGACCTAAGCTCACTACAAAATCGCTTCATCCTCTAAGAACTAAGTCTAAGATCTCTAAGTCACTCTAGGTGTTGCTAAGACATCCTAAACTCATCACTCTGGATCCTCATATAGTCATTGGTGGAATCATCCTCATCACTATATCATTGATCCCACTCTTCATCTGTGAGGCACATGCTGAACAGCAAGGTCACAAATGTAGATGAGGAGGGTGGGTGAAGAATGAGACAATACTCTCCAAGATGAGTCATGCTGTATAGCAGATATCTCAGATGTATAAAGCTAAGGAGCTATCTACTTACAAGAGACTCCTATATATACTACAGGGATCAGTGCACAGACCATGTGCTGTCACTGTAGGGTAGGCATATGTAACTAAGATGCACAGCATCTGTGAGAAGTATCAGTAAGAATTGTGCAGCATTGCACTGCATCAGTAAGCATCTGTGGGAAATGTAGTCATATCTGTACAGTAAGCAGTCCAATGATGAAATAAGTGTGAGTCATAGATAATTGCAATAAGATCTACTAATGATCTGATATGATGAGATAAGATATCTCTAGTAGATCTTGAGCAATAAGAGTAAAAGAAATTGTAAAATGATGAGAAAAATAAGTACATTCTGACATCATCATCATTAGGAATGGTTATTACATCTACCAAGTGCATATCAATTACCTTGTTACCAGGGGTATTATAGTTTCAGACCTTCCCTAAGACTGTCCAGTAGGCCACTCTTAGCAGCTGGAGCCATTATACCTGAACCATGACAGACTTGTAAAAGTACAGGCAGCAGGAAGTCATTGCTGGCCTCTTCTGATCAAGCAACAGGTCATCATCCACCTGATGTCAGCAAACACAACCATGTGAGGCCGACGCTTGTCGAAGCCGAACAACTGAAGAAAGCTAAAAGAAAAGGACGATCACGCTTCAACTAGCGGATATCCCAGATATATTAGCGTATAGTAAGAAAGAGAAGAGAATGGTACTGTACCTAGCGGATATCCCAGATGATCAGAACTGGGGAATAAACCGCTAGGAGTCGTATGTATATATAGTACCCTAGAACGTGCACGGACCATGCAGTACAGTATAGGGCCGGAGAATGAGAAAACAAAGTAGTGACGTCATATCTAATAATAGAGAGGACGCGTCATCGCTGACTGAGCTCCGCAGTAACTGTGGGAGTGATTGGTGATACTCCGCAGCAGGTGTGAGAAGGATTGGTGAGCATGCGCAGTAAGTGTGAGAGAATGAATCATAACTAAATATAGAACGGGCCGATCGGGGATCGGACGACATATGCGTCATTGGCCGATAAAGACGAAGAGAAAGAATACGTGACCGTGAGAATCGCTTCGATAGATCAGGAGCGATTGTAAGATCTATGAGGATAGAGACATAAGAAAGTAAAGAAAATTGAGGAGAAAAATAGGAAAATAATAGCGGCCTGACAAACCATGCATGGTAAATACTTTCTTTCAGGAAGCCTGGAAAGCATAGTCATGAAAAAAATTTAATTTAAAAAACATTCCAGGGAATTTTTTTTAATTTACTGCACTGAGCCATTCATCAGTAGGCCTCTTGTCTCCTTGTTTGGTGAAAAGCTTCCAAGTGGTGACATACTTAAGATACTCAACAGTATGGTTAGAATCCACTACAATGTCTTGTATGACCCCTAAAGCCAATGCCCCCACTAGCCACCACTAACATTCAGAATAGGGTCAGTCAGATTGTAAACACAAATATATATGCCAAGGCAAATGAACCTTCCATAGACAAAGCACACTCTCCTCCATCTGTCAGCCACTCTTCCACCAGCTGTCAAAAATATAGGCATTGACCTAGTATTTGTGTGAGCAGCAGGTGGCAACAAAAGGACTTACCCAAGCCTTGGCTGAGATGCAAGCTGACCTTGCTGGATTGTCCACCTCCATCTCACCATTGCTTTCCTTGTCTTCATCTTCTTCTTCCTGTTTGTCATCATCATGCTTCTCACCAGACTCATCTTCATCTTCATCCATGTCATCACCTGCAAGAGCCTCCTGGAATGCATCAGCAAGTCAAGAGGCATCTTGCTCTGCCTGCTTGGGGTCCAGGGCTCATAAAGAAGGTGGGGGCAATGAGTTTTTCTGGGTATTACTCAGGAACAAGGCTTGGCTGTGGGAGAACAGTGGCACAAGCCCATGAAGAATGATAGCAGGTTTCAAGCTTACCTACTCAAATCAACACTCCTGGCCTGGTCATTTTCCTCCAAACATGACATGAGCACCAGTTTGGTGCCACCAATCTTGAGTCCACACTCCCAACATTCCTCCTTTAGAACCACAATGGTCCAACCCCAGCATCAGGCAGACAGTGAGCACAGAATGGAAGAAATATGCTGAGATGCTCACTAGTCATCCTCAGCCCATTGTTTTGAGCCATTATGTGACTTCAAAGAGGGTGGTGGAGCCTTTGCACCTGTGAGAGAAAACAATGGCCATCAGCACCTGCATCTGTCAAAAAGAGTGCTACCTGGCCCTTACCATGATGGTGTTGAGAGGAGAGGGTTGCACAGCAGGTCAGCCCACTTGAGAAGCCCTGTGCAGCAGTGATTGTAGCTGGAGATGGTCAAGGTCAGGAGACAATGTCAGAAGGTTGGAACAGCTTACATGGATCGACGGCGGGGTTAGCAGCAACAGTAGGCACTGGTATCGATGGGGGTGGGTTGGAGAGTTCAAGGAGCACCGGATCGATGACCATCAAATAGATCACGGGGCTATGAAGAACGTGTAGATCAAAGCCGTCGACACAGAGCTCCGATGCTTAGCAAATGTGAGACTTTTTCGGGGGGCATTTACCTTCCCGAAATGGAAGGAAGGACTTTTCCTGCGATTTTCGGGGAATCAAACAAGTCACAACTTGGTTGTGCTTGGTTGTGAATCGCCCGCCGCTTCACACTTTCGGAACTGTGATCGTGGGTAAAAGACTTTGCTTGAGGTTTCCCGGTCTGCAGATATCCCTTTTCGCAATAACTGTGGAACTCCGACACGTACAACAACATGCTATAACTTGTGCCACCGTGATGGTCACAACGGCCGACTAGCTCAGTTGGTTAGAGCGTCGTGCTAATAACGCGAAGGTCTTGGGTTCGACCCCCACGTTGGCCATTATTTTGTGCTGTCTTCCTCGTGCTCCCTTTTTCCTGCAAAGCGCTCACACACACACGACACTAAAATCAAGACTCCAAACTCCACTGATATTAACGCTACAACAGTCGTAGGTATAGTAAAAAATGTGGCGATAGTTGTCAGATGGCACGGTGCACAGCAGCTCGCGAATGTGAAACCCTATGAAACAGAAATCTAAAAGGCGATCGTAAGCAAGTAAGATCATAAGATGTCTGGCATGTCCGATGTCTACGTCACTCCATAACTAGTCTAATTGAAGGTCCAAGTACCCCGTCCAGGCCTCGGCAGCTCACACCCTCTTGAGCAGCCCCCGCACCTCGGCGCCGAGATCCCACCGCGACGGCTTCTTCGCGACCACCTGCGGCGCAGGCGCAGGCGCAGGGTTGAACGAGTCCGCGAGGAATGCCGCGCGCGCGTCCTCCAGCGCGGGCGTGTTGGACGGGCACTTCGTCAGCGCCACAGGCGGGGTGAGCGTGAGCGGCGCGGGGCGGCGGCGCACCCTGTCCGTCGGCGGGAGCGTGACGAAGGCGTTGAGCAGAAACATGGGCCTGTGGAGGTGCGGCGCGGCGCGGCACGAGCGCGCAGGGATCGCGAGGACAGACATGCCCGGCGTGCGCGTCGCGGGCGTGGGTGAGGGCGGGGGCGCAGGGGGCAGGGTAAAGGCGACGAGGTCGTCCGTGCTGGTGCCGGGCGTGGGGAGCAGGTAGCACGGGTCGAGGTCCGAGTCGATGCTGTCGCAGCGCTCGTCGTCCGTGTCGTCCTCCAAGTCGACCCACTCGTCCATGTCGTCGGCAGGCGCGTGCACGTCCCGCCCGCGCTTGTAGTTGAGCAGGGGCTCAAACTCCCACTCATCGTACCCGTCCCACCACACGCCGCCGCGGCCGTCGCGGTACACGTCATCAACAGCGAGGGTGCCCCGGGGATTGCTTTTCGCGGCGCGGCGCGCCCGGCCTTCCATCAGCCGGCGGATGTTGTCCTCCTGGCTACCGCCGTCCGCGAACTGGATGAGCGCGAGCTCGTTCTGCAGCGGCACGACGCCATAGTTGTACTTTGCCTTCTTGCGGCGCATGGTGGCGAGGGCGTCCATGCCTGGCGAGGACTGCGACTCGCGCAGCTTGGAGCGACGACGGCGTTGCGCGGACCTAGTGCCCTTGAACTTCACGTCGTTCTTAGGGCTGCGCGACGGCGATGCGCCGGACTTGGCCTGCGTACGGGGGCGGGGGGCTTTAAGCATACCCAAGAAGCGGAAGCGCCGGAGGGTGCCCTTTTTCGGAGATGTCTTGGTAGGAGAGACGGCGATGGGAGAAAGAACGAGATCGGACGGCACCTTCTTCTGTGCGACTTGCCGCTGCTGCTGGACTGCAGAAACAGGAGGGGTAGTCATGGGCGTCGGCAGGATAAAGGGGAACGCGCAAGTGTATCCGAGAGCAATGAGGTCCGGCTTGTAGTCCTTGGTAGAGGGTGTCGTGGCCACTGGGTTGTTGACCAAAGTCAAGAACGAGTTGGACGGGACCCGTGAGGATGTCACGGAAGGGCGGCGCGAGCGAGTGATCGAGGGCCGGCGGGAGGTACCGTAGAGAGACGGCTTGCAAGTGGAACAGGGAGGACTTGCAGGGGCTGGTGAACCGGGCTGTACGTGTGCGACCCAGGCTGCAATGGCAGCTATCGACTGAGAGCGGAGACGAGGGGAAGGGATAGCATCCACAAGGGGGGGAGGAGAGCACGGAGTAGCACGCAGCAGACGCGGCTGGGCGGGCCTCTTTCGATGGGTAGGGGTGTGTGCAAGGAAATTATAGGGGAGAACGGCGGCGGGGGCCTGGACAGCTGTGGAAGACATGGTATACAATGCTCTTAAATGCAGAATGTGTGTGGCAAAACCGCAGAATGTGGGATTAGGCGGGCGCTCTGCACACAGGAAGGACTCAATGATCAACAACAGGTGGTGGAGCGGAACACGGTACGCACATTATATGGGCGTTTCCTTGATTCAACCAAGGACAAAAAAAAAAGTAGTGTCAAAAAAGACAAGAGGAAAACGCGAAATCGAAGAGAAGGGAACCAAAGGCGAGGGTGGCAAGGAATCGTTAGGGAAAAGCGTATGCGAGACTAGCTAGCAAGCTGGGGAAGGCGCAAGCCAAGCAGCAGCACAGCCGTTTTATGCCTGTGGGAGTACAATACATCCGGTTTGCCATTGCTCCACCCGAGCCACCCCGGCGCCATTGTTCTTTTCCCATTGTCTCAGCGCTAGCTGTGTTACAAACGTCTGCCATAACACAATGCTTGCCTTTTCTGAACTGCTCTCAGTCTCTATCGAACAATAGCCATTTGTTTAAACCGTGGCGACACCGTCGCTATCTACTAGATTAGAATACACAGCTGGTACACCGCCGCAGTTTCATGTGTCATGTATCATACCTCATCCAGTACATCGTAAGCGGCATGCATGTGTCTGCCCCATACCAAGACCATAGTATTTCAGTCCCCTCTCCGTCCTAACAATATCAATCTTGTGCACACGCTATTGCTGCCTCAAAGGTCCTGATGTAGTATGACCTCTTGCAGCCTCGGATATTTTCGACAGCCCCCGGTCGGCGTATCCAAGCCATAGTACATACACCATACCATTGTTGATTCATCCGACTAATACTCCCTCTCGCTCTATCGTCCTACTGTCCTTGTTAGAGGGGCGCTATGCCTGCAGCATCCCAGCTGCCGTGGCCAACTATGCTCCTAAATCAAACGCCCCGTGTCCCAATGTGACCCCCCATGATGCCACTGGTTCGACAAGTCTCTCCGTCCCAGCCGTAGACCTTAAATCTACACGAGGACGTGCATGCTACTACGTGAGAGCCCACTAGTACCGCTGCACTAGATATTTGCGGGTCGCGGCCCGGAGACAGTACGATATGCAACGTATACTGTACGTTTTCTCAGAGTCGCTATCTCAATGGGAGGAGGTGCCTGTACAAGTCACCATGCATGTGGCAACAATGCCGTGTCCATCAGTCAGATGTGGGCTACACGCACTCGCCAGCGCTTCGTGGAGTCACCGTAATACATTTGCTTTGTGCATATACTACGTCGTACACCCTGAAAAGAACGACGATTGGAGTACGGCGGTAAGCGGGTATACTATACGAGACACGATCCAAACGGCGTTCTGATACGGATCCAGAAAACTAGGAATGGTCACGGGAATAAAGACAGTACAAAAGCAACCCACAGGTATCGTGACAATAGGTCTCAGAGCGGACGAATAAACGGATCATGCAACATACATCAGGAAGAACCGAGGCTTGTTCCGTCCGTCCGTCACTCGCTCACCCTCCGCGGTGTAAAGCTCCAGATCTCGACAGCGGTCTTCCCCGCGCGCTTGCACATGACAGCAAACACCTCCCGTCGGAACACTGTCTTCCACACGATCTCGCTCGGCTCGCACATCTCACGCACGTAGTTCCCCGTCGTCGTCTCAAACAGTCGCACCCGTCCGTCGTTCCCGCCCGTTACGAGGAACTGTCCATCGAACTGCAGGGACGTCACCGACGAGTCGTGGGCCGCGATGCGGTGCTGCACCGTGTAATCCGACAGCGCAAACGTGATGACGCGTCCGTCCGCCCCGCCCGTCGCGAGCAATGTCCTCGACAGCTGCAGCTGGCACACGAGCGCTGTGTGGCCCTGCAGGAGTGCCAGACACTGGCTGTTCCGCGTCAATGACACGTCCTCAGAACTGGGACAAGAAAATATTCACCCAGTACGCGCGTCCCACACCCGCACCGTGGTGTCCAGGCCACCAGAAGCGACGCGCTCGCCATCAAACGCGACGCAGTATATCTGGTGCAAATGCCCTCGAAGGACATGCAAGCACTCACCGCTGTCGACATCCCATACCTGCGCACATGTGTTCAGCTGAGCATAGGTTCGCAGACAGCGGCAGAACGACATACCCGGCACGTGCAATCGTAGCTGCCGCTCACCACTTTATTCCCATGCACGTCCAGGGCGCGGATGCTCTGCGTGTGGCCCTGCAACACACGTAGCATCCGCCCACGCTGCACATCCCAGACCCGCAGCGTCGCATCCCGCGAACCAGACACTGCGATAGGCCTATTGTGCAGCACACGCAAGCAGCGCACCGTCGAGGAGTGACCCTGGAGCACATATACACAATGTCTGAAAGCCCACCAACCGTCAGCGAAAATATCCTGCCCTTCTCGTAGCAGACACGTAAAGAGGGAAGTGCACGCACCCAGTCTTGATGTCCCACACACGCAGCACCTTGTCACATCCACCACTCACAACCAGCGCATTTGGTTGACCCCAGCCTTCTGACGCCCCGCAAACGTCGCTTGGTTTAGATTGCGCCTGCACAGAGTACCGCCGCGACTCGTCTAGCCCGACCATCGACCGCATCGATGGCGGCAGTAGGTGGTCCAAGGCCACTGGATCAAGCACATGCGCACCCGCCGGCGATCTGTTTTGTCGTAACAGACTCTCCAGGCCGTCGCGCACCTCCGCCACCGCTGACCTGCTGGCTTCGGTCGGCTCTCCGCCACCAGCATCACCGCTCCCACTCCACGCCCCACCGCGACTTACGAGATTCACAGCCCACACGCCGAGCTCATGGCCGATAAGCGTACGCATAAGTACGCCGCTGCGAGCAGAAAAGACGTGAATGCGGTGGTTGGCGAGTCCGACGACGAGCCAGTCTGCGTCCAACGCTACCGACGTGACTACTCCAGAGTCCGGATTCAGCACCGGCACCCGATGCGTGCGGAGACAGCGCCCGCCATGCCGCCAGTTCATCACTTGGAAATTATCAGCGACACTCAATCGGGGAGATAATGGAAGATGGCGTACGGGTTGTGTAGGCATATTGGAAAAGGCTGCGATAGGATGACGCGGGCGGTGGCGTCAGCCGTGTATGTGAGGGTTTTGGGATCTGGGGACGCAAGTGGGGCATCTCGGAAGGAGGGAATGGGGGAAATGATTTTGGGCGCGGGGCCGACTTTAGCTTGTGCCATCCAATCGTATAATAGTTGTCTGCGCCGCTCTCGAGCTGCTCTTCCTCGTCGAGTTGCATGCTTCGCGCATGCGCCTCCGCGTCAACTTCATACGCATCGCATATACCCTTCCATAACGTCTCGTCGGCGACCAGCGTGCGCCAGTAGCGGCTGACCTGAGCTGCACGCACAAGCGAGCGCGGATCGCCTATGAAAGAAAGCACGTGGAGCGCGAGCTCGGGCGGGAGGTCGCGGAGGAAGTCGCGCTGCAGGAGAGGTGCGATGTGTGTCGAGATGAAGAGCAGCTCTGAGGGTGAGCAGTCAGCAAGGATCGCGGCGAGAAACTTTTGCCGCGCGGATGCACCGAGGGTGGAGAGACTGGCAAACTCGCGGCGGGCGGCGTAAATGGGAGGAACAGGGTCAGGGGCGAGCGACGTGGGGTTCAGGGCCGGGAAAGACGAAAAGCTGGGTCGGGGAGATGGTGCGGGGGTCGGCGGGGAGACGATGGGCATATAGAGAGTTGACGACTCTGCGTGCATAGTGTAGTCAACCATTGACGCGTGAGCGCTTGGGTGAGAAGACATGTTGCTTGAGAGATCAAGTCAGATCGTGCAAGACAGCACGAGTTGATCAAGACGCTTGGACTATATGCAAACAAGTATGAGCGCAATCACTGACCCTGACATATCTCCAGAGACCTAAAACAGTGTCCCAGAGTTGTCGCGGCGATAAAGGATATACAACAGATTCCCTTAGTCTGCGTTTCCGCCACAGACAATTGCCGACACGCTGATAGCCCTGACTACAGACAGTTCGTCAAAGCAAGATAAAAGGCCACGGCTTCAATACGGCATTACCTGGTAATGATGCTGCTAATAGTACTTTGTGGAAAGAGGAGAAGGGAGAAGGACTTAGACGGAGGATTACAAGTGCTAGCGGAGTTCGAATCTTCACCCTCTCACGCTTGGGCATCTACCCGCGATTCTAACTGTCTAACTGTGACATCTCAGACCCCAACCGACGCCCTGAAAATAGGAAGAAACCGTGGGCCAGCCTTAGAGACAAGCAGGGCAATATTTCACAACAACAAGGACTAAGCAGTTCCTGTTACTTTTCTCCTTGAATATAACCCTAGAATAAGGTTAGGGCCATCATCTCTCTGATCATCAGCGATCTCACACGGTTGCGGCGCGTCGGCTGAGCTGTTCTTATCTATCTCTTTCAGCCCTCTAGAATGTCGTCAAAGCGTCCCTTCACGCCCCCATCAACACCACCAACCTCTCCTCCCGCGCCAAAAGCAGCACGGACAACTCCTTCACTACGCGCGCCACTCCTCTGCACCTTGCCACCGACATGCAATCCGCCTGCAAATCGCCCCACGTCTCTCATGGGCACCCGCGACCTTGAAGCGCATTACGCAAAGTACCATGCTCACGTCTGCTCCGTCCGTGGTTGCGCATGCGTGTTCCCTGATGATCGCCTCCTTGAGTTGGTGAGTGGCATTGTGTTTCCGGTTTCCTGTGCCACTGTAGATTCTGTTGATGTGCGAGGTACCACGGATCGACTTGATTGGTATCATTATCTTATGTTGAAAAAGCAAATCGCTACGGCTGCTATGACATGCTGTCAAATAGTTTGAGGTTGATGCACAGTCCGTGACTCGTGAGGTTGTAGTCTGCCATATACAGACGCTTACCTAGTATGAAACATAGCATCTGACCGAGTGTCACGATCCTCTGGCAGAAGTGAAAAGAGAGCGTGGGGAAAAAATTGTGCGTACTTGATTTCTTTCGTTTATCATGCCTACAGCCGTTGATGTGTAACGCAGTTTGCATGCCATCTGACCTCCTGCGTGCGCAATTTTTCGACCCCCAAAACACGGCGCCTTCATCTCATCCAGGTGCACGGATATCCAAAAGAATATTTCTTCGCAGTTACAAACAAGGGTGTTGGAGGCCTACTTCGTCGATGGGGCGACGGTGCCAGTTTAGTTCGAGGGGAATGGAAGCCGAGGGACAGCAAGGACGAAGAGCAGACACAAACAGAGAAAACCCAGACTAGGCGCGCAGACAGAGGCGTCTTGATCGAGGACGACGACACAGATGTTGAAGATAACGGCAGCGGGCACGAAAGCGAAGGCATGGAGCTGAACAAGGACAAACTGGACACCAAAAATGCGAAAATACCTAGCGCCCATGCATCCTCATACGTGGAGGACAAGCCACCCAAGTCTGACGCACCGACGATCAATGTGGATGCGCTCGTGGTGGGGATGTCGTCGCTCAGCCTCGTGCCGTCGTCAATTCGCTTCGGGCATGGCGGAAAGGGCGGCGGTTTTATCGGTAGAGGAAGAAGAGCGCACGCCCATACTGCAACAGGACGTTCAGAGGCGAAGGACGGTAAGGAGAAGAAGGAGGCGATGGATACACATGGAGGACATGTCAGCGGACGGGGCACAGGTAGAGGACCTGGATCACCTCCCATTGCACCGCGCGCACGACACATCGGGACGGGGATACCAAGGGGCGTTGTTTTGGGAATGAGGGGTGGTGGTCCCGGTGGGAGGGGTAGGATTGGTGGAGGAGGAAGGGGCTGAACGTCCATTTCACTCCATGATTTCTAGTATGGTGTCACACGGATCTCTTCGAGCGCGATACGAAGTAGCATCTTGTTGTAGGCATTTTGTACGTTTGGGCTGAGCAGGTTATGCAGTGTACCGCTGGCAGTTGTAACGCAATATCACGTCGCATGTTTCTCACACATCAGCTGGGTGACCGGCTCGACTGAAAGCACGACTTGATATCAGGTCTTCGCCGAACATTCAGTGGCGACGAATTTGTATCATCATACACTGTGATTTTTTGGGTGTTCAGACTTTCCATAAAAGGCAAGTTCCGCATGTCTGACGGAGGTGGCTGGAGAATGGTACCACGAGCACTGGCACCACATTTCATTACTGGCGGCGACTGTTGGTGTCGAGCAATCTCCTGTCCTCTCCTTCCAACACACGCTCTCTTTAGTCCACCACCATCACCAGCATGGCACCCATTACCTACGATGTTGTAATCGTCGGCGCAGGCATTGCAGGCTCTGCGCTCGCATACGCGCTCGCCAACAGTTCCTCGACCTCTCGCTCAAAGCCCCTTCGAATCGCCCTGCTTGAGCGCTCACTGGCAGAGCCGGATCGCATAGTCGGAGAATTGCTGCAACCGGGAGGCGTGTCAGCGCTGCGCGCACTCGGCATGGAGTCGTGTCTAGAGGGTATCGACGCCGTCCCCATTAAAGGCTATTGCATCGTCAAGGAGGGCGAAGCCGTACACATACCTTATCCTGGCACGCACGAGGGGCGCAGCTTCCATCACGGCCGCTTCATCATGAGGCTGCGCGAGAAGGCCAAGGCGGCGCCGGGTGTAGACGTCGTAGAGGCCACCGCGTCGGAACTCGTCCAATGCGAGCTCACAGGGCGCGTCCTTGGCGTGCGCGCGACGCGTAAGGACAACAATGCGGAGAAGGAGTTGTTCTTCGCGGACCTCGTCGTCATCGCCGACGGTTGCTTCTCCAACTTCCGCTCCGCCGTCATGGGTCAGGCTTTATATAAGCCTGCGACGCGGAGTCACTTCGTCGGCGCGGTGCTGGAGGACGCCCAGCTCCCCATCCCGCAACATGGGACCGTTGCCCTCGTCCCAGGGCATGGCCCCGTGTTATTATACCAGATTGGGGAGCATGATACCCGGATGCTTGTTGACGTCAAGCAGCCCCTGCCCTCTGATCTCAAAGTGCGTCCTCGCTCCCTCTGCTGCGTGATTTTCTTGTCTCAGCACCTAAATAGAACCACATCCTGTCTGAGGTCGTCCCGAAACTTCCCGCATCCCTCCGTCTGCCCATCCATAATGCGCTCGACAAGCACCGCCTCCGCCGCATGCCAAACTCGTTCCTTCCGCCCGTCAAACAGGGCGGAAAGCATGCGAAGGAAGGCGTTCTCCTGCTTGGCGACGCGTGGAACATGCGGCATCCGCTTACTGGGGGTGGTATGACTGTCGCGCTGAACGATGTCGTGATCCTCTCTCGCATGCTCGCAGACGTGTCCGATTTGTCCGATTGGCAGGCAATGTCGGGGGTGCTGCATCGTTGGCACTGGGCACGGAAGCCACTCGCGTCAACGGTCAACATTCTAAGTGTAGCTTTGTATGATCTTTTTGGTGCCGATGGTACGTTCTTGTGCATCACCACCATGCGGCCTATTCAATGCGTGTACCTGAACATTTTTCCGGTAGATGAGTATCTTGCTGTGTTGAGAACAGGCTGTTTCAAGTACTTTGAGCGTGGCGGCGAGTGTGTCAACGGCCCAGTATCCTTACTATCTGCGTGCGTCGGCCGTGCTGTTTGTGGCATCCTTCAGGTGGCTCACCAATACCTCCGCAGAATTACACCGGACCCTGTATTGCTTTTCAACCACTTCTTCGCGGTGGCGTTCTACTCACTATGGGTGATGTTCACCCACGCCCATCCTGTACCAACTTTGGGATCAGAAAAGCCTGCATATGCAATCCCACGAGTGGACGAGTATCCTTTTCTATTTTTCAAAGCAATTCGGGTGGTAAGCTATCGTTGGCTGCTGCTTGATAATGACACTAAGCTGGATTGGTGATAGTTCTGGACTGCATGCGTTGTCTTTGGGCCTCTGATGTGGACAGAGATTCGGTGGTGGTAACGAATGACTTGTATTTATTATGCGTTGTTGTGGACGTTCTTTACATCTAGAAGTACTATGTTCTCCCCCCATTTCTCCTAACTTAGATGCTCGAATCTTAACAAAGACAGCAAAGGCGACAAGATGAACTATAGAACAGGTGACCGTACGACAGAGCCTATTAGAAAAAGGAATAACAGGCATCGTGAGCTCGAGATGGTCAAAGAGATGCTCCATAAATCACACTGCAAGATACTGCCCTCGGATTCAGGCATCTCAGACAACGAATAATGCTAGCCAGCCTCACGATTCAGCGTAAATCAACTCTCATAGCTTTACCTCGACCGTTTACACCACCCATGCTATCCTCATGAGCCCCACTTTCCCCACTTTCCCGACCGTCCCCACTGTCCCTGATGTCCCCTTCGCATCTACCATCGCCTCCCTTCATACACGGATCACCCATACTGCCATCACCGGCTTCGAGACCCACTATGTCATAGGGTCATGGGGTCCTCTTATGCCTGGGGCTGTCACAGTTTCAGACGGAGTGTAGATGCGGAAAGGAGGGGTCAGACTCGGATGCTGGCAGTCAGGTATGCCACAGAGAGAAAACCGGCGCCGCCATCAGGGCTGTGGGTAAAGCTGTGATGTGCCAAACCAAGAAGTCCAAGCCTTATGAGCAGAGCAGGACAGCCACTCTGGCCACGGGTCATTTGGAGGCGCTTTCAGGCTTGGAGTCTAAGGCTGCCCCAACAAGCGCACAAAGTTAAAGTCAGGCGCGGGCAATAGCGTCCATCGGTCGTGGTGTGATAGCAAGCAGCAAGGCACAAAGGAAGCCTGACACCAGAGAGAAAGGGGTAGCTCCCGTTTCGGCCGCCTATACAAGGGCACCACATCACCCTTGAACCCATCGAACATTGTGACTGTGGACCCTGCCAGTATCGGACTTCCCGGGAGGACACCCATAACAAGAACATGAAAAGTGGAAGCCACAAGACTGCTGAAAAAAATGGGGTGCCAACAGAGCAGGCTTGGTCATACAGCTGATGCAGGAGGTTGAAGAATAGGTGAGTTCAACACAGTTTGGGTTTATAAGGAGGGGCCACACCAGCCATGTCCTTTATTCGCCCTGCTTTATTTACACCTGTTCGATGCAATCGATATCGGATATCAATTCATAGCTGAACAATTTGGTGAGCGGATCGCGATCGCGCGTCTAGCACGGTCCATCTTGAAGTCGGCGAAGATCACATGCTGTTATTTTACAACCCTGGTTGGTCATGATCTGTTTTCCACGTGCAAACAGAGAGCTTCCTGCGGTGATAAGCTCATTGTGAGGCACTTTCAGATGTTGGCCAAGAGGATTATGGGTCCATATCATCGATAAAGATCTGTTGTGTTGGAGATCGAGCGCGGTCTGTGCGAGCTTATGTAATCTCGCAGCGCGGGTGCAGTGCGGATTAGCTACTTTTTTGTATGCCCATGCCCAATTGCCCTACCTTTACCCCCCCCGTAGAACAAACATGTCATCTTGTGAGTATTCGACCATGTATTTCAACATGTTGTGGACATGATTGGTCACACATGAAAGCTATGTGGTAGGCAGCCTCTTTGTAAGCTGATCATGTATTCATGTGTCTTCAAGATTTCCAGCAACCAGTGTTGAAATATGAGCACCATGCAGACAAAGAAGAAGGGAAATTTTCTTGCAAATGTGCTAAGGGCACATTTCTGTACATGCACCATATTTAAGTATCTACTAAATATCAAATTGTAGGCCCAGTCCATGGAAAAATCACAGGGATGAGGAAATCATGAGGACAGGGAAATCATGAGGATAGGGAGTGAATGGAGTGAGCTCAACAGCCCAAAATACAACAACCAGCATCCTTTGCATATGGTAGGAGACTCAGATGGTGTGCAGTGGAGCCCAGAGACTTGATCAAGATTCATCTGTCATATAGCATGTTCTGAAAGGTGGCCAAAACACTGATGCCAGATGCTGGCCAAGGGAGTCATCACAGAGAGTGTGTAGAGAATTCAGAGTGAGTGCAGACATAGCCAGTATTTTCCTTGCTGAAGGAAACCCAAGCAGTAAACCTTATCCTCCTCTGATATGATACATTTTCCATCTGCATGTGTGATGGTAAACCCAGGGCCATCCAGTCTGCTGATGGAGAGGAAGCAGTGTCCAACTTTTGGTACATGAAGAACTTGTGACAATGCTATATTTGTTTCTCCATTTTTATGATCAGCTATTTTCAAGATGCTTCCAGAGCCAAGGCAGGCTATCAATGAGTTGTCCTCTAGACAAACTGTTTTCAGGAAAATCAACAGAGACTACATGTTAAAGCCTTCCTTGTTGAACTGCAGGCATATGCAAGAGAGAGAGAACAACTGAAGTGTTATCTTTTTGTAGGTATTGTTGAAGTGTGAAGGATCAGCAGGGTGGTTGTACCTAAGCTGGGTCACTCCACTCAAGGAGGATGAAAGGGTGACAGTGGGTAGAGGGTGGGCAGAAGCCCAAGAAGAAGCAGAAGCACTAACATTGCACAGAAATATGAGTAATAGAGAGTGGACTGTATGTGCAGGTTGGGGCAGGCAAGGGACAACAGTTTATAGGTGATAAGCAGTGAGTATGTGATCCCCAAAGGGGAGAGTATTGCAGCTAGCATCTGCAGCATGAGTAAGTAGTTGCCAATACATGTTATGAGGCACTTGCTTAGGCACCTTGTCATGTTTTGTTTCTTTTTCTTTTTCTTTTTCTTTTTCTCTTTATCTTACTTACTATAAGTGTAGTATTAACTACAGTTGTTGAGCTTGGCTCCTACTTATAGTAAGGACTCTATTTCCTTTCCTTTATAGTACTTTAGTATTTACATACTAGAGTGTGAGCTTAGCTCCAAGTACTATAAAGATTAGCAAGGACTCATCCTATTTCGTCCCTGTTTACCTTTGTTTACCTCTTGTTCATTTCATGCTTGTGGCTACTTTTACTTTAGCTTACTATGGATGCATCTCAGGTCACATGACTCCATTGATTACTGTGCAATCATTGTTGATCTGTGAACCTTATTTACTTGTACTATCTTTAGGACACTCTGTTTTGTATAAATAGTTGAAAGACTGGCAGTCTTAAACCCCAGTCTTGTCAACTTCGCAATCTAGGGATTCTCCTATACTGCACTTGACCTAAGCTCACTACAATCTCACTTCATTCCTCTAAGAACTAAGTATAAGATCTCTAAGTCACTCTAAGCATTGCTAAGACACCCTAAATTTGTCATCCTGGATCCTTGTATAGTCATTGGTGGAATCATTCTCATCACTATCTCATTGATCCCACTCTTCATTGTCATCAGGAATGGTTACTACATTTATCAAGCACATATCAACTACCTTGTTACCAGGGGTATTGTTATTGCAGACCTTCCCTCAGACTGTCCAATAGGCTGCTCTTAGCAATACAAGAGTGGTGAGGCAACATGGTGAAAGTATGCTGCAGGGTTGTGAGATGAGAGGTAGAAGATGGGAAGGAGTAATGTACTTGCTCGGACTGTGTAGGAGACATCTGAGGGAGTTGTAGGTAAGGTGTCCATCTTAAGTATTGTGTATAGAGAAAGTTAAAGAGGAGTCTGTATCTTGAAGTACAAGGAGCTCTATAGTGGGGGTGACGTGCATTGTGTGGAGTGGTATGTGGAGTGACAGCATGGAGGATAAGTGGGATGAGGAAGTAGTGAGGTCAGGTGTATGTAAAGAGTATGTGGTATGTGTGTGTATGTGTAGTGAGTGAGAGTGAGTGGGATAGAGAGTTGAATGAAGTATGGTGAAGATGCATGAGAAGCTAACAAAAGAATAACATGGACAGTGTATCCATGCTAGTGGAGAGACTAAGAAGTCAACTGTAAGATAGTGTCCCAGACCCAGACCCTAAGTACCTAACTACATTGCACACAGACCATGTAGCTAGTGTGGCTGAGAGTGTGGTACAGTATTAAGAGTATAATGACAGAAAGAAGTTCAACATTCCTAGAATGGAATGATCTGATCTGTGCAGCCAGAATCCAACATCCAGATGTCTGAGTCACATGCTGAATAGGAGCAAGCCATCACCAATTCAGCACTATCAGTCAACAAGATGTTAATCAAGGTAGGCCTCCCCCTTCCTCCTTTTTGTCCTTGCCCCAATCCATTCTGCCATGCAGTGCCCAATGCCTATCTACAGTGTGGCTAGTCCTCCCACAGTGAGTGCATTTGATTCTGGGTTTCTGAGGTATGGTAGGATGAGTTTTGAAGGTGGAAAGTGAGGAGTGCAAGTTGAACATGCTTCTTCATCAAGAACTCTAGTGCAAATGGTGATTGTATCAAGCTTGGCCAGGTTGGACAATGTGAGAATTACTGAGGTTGTCAGGCTGTTTATTCCCCTTATTTGTCTCATCATTTTCCATATTTTTCCTACATTTATATCATCACTGATCTTCTTATCACTCCTGATCTAGTGAAGTGATCTATTTGGTCTTGTACTTATTCTCTTAGGATTTATTGGCTGATGATGTGTATGTCATCTGATCTTCGATTGGCCTGGTTATGAACAACTTATAACTCATTTTCTCATACTTACTGTGGATGTTCACTCAGCTTTCTCACAGTTGCTGCAGAGTATCACCAATCATTCTCACAGCTACTGTGGACATCAGTCAGCACTGATGTGGCCTCTATTTCTATTGGTTGTTATTATTAGCTCTACTGCATGGCTCTTACTCTTTCATATGCCTGCCAACAGTACAGTACTATATATACTATATGACTCCTAGTGGTATTCTCTGGTTCTGATCATCTGGGATATCCACTATGTACAGTACCAGTTGATAATGCTTGATGTTCAGTGTGGCAGTCTCCTAAGCTGGGTCACTCCACTCAAGGAGGACAGAAGGGTGATGGTGGGTACAGTGTGGGCAAAAGCCCAAGCAGGAAGAGTAGCACTAGCATTGAGCAGAAGTAAAAGTAGTAGAGAGTGAGTAGCATGTCCATGCTAGTGGAGGAGACTAAGAAGTCAACTGCTAATCAATGTCCCAGAAGAGTCCTTAAGTACCAATAGCTACTGTGCACAGACCATGCTGAGTAAATGTGTGGGGCACAGGTGTCAGAAGTGAAGAACAGTTACATAATTCCAACACCAGTCTCCTCTCTCCTTTACTATATGCTAATATATATCTGGGATATCAACTAGTCAAGTGAGATAGTCTCTTTTCTTTTAGTTGTTTCAGTTGTTTGGCTTGACCCTGTGTCTGCCTCATGGAGGCAAGATATGACTAGGAGTCTGGTAAGGCTTGCAATACGATCATTGCAAAATGCTTTGCTGTGATAGTGATGCTGGAGCTGCTGAGCCTGTCATACACCATTGTGAGCATATTGAGCTGCAGGGTAAGAGGATTGGTGGCAGGTAAGAAAATATTACAATAGACATTGCAGGAAAGCAACAGTCTATGGTGTAGGAGACAAAGTGTGGTTAGACACATCAAGTATCCAAACTGGAAGATCAATGAAGAAACTAGATCATAAAGATTGGGACCATATAACTGTTAAATGACAATAAAAGACTTGTGGGATTGCAATGAGGAGTACTCTAGACACCACACTAAGTGGGGGACTGAAGTCCAAAGTGAGCAACTAGAGAAAGAAGAATGAGACAAATGTACAGTACCTGAAGTCTGAAGTGAGCAACTAGAGAAAGCTAGCTGCACCACTGAGGACTCCTTTATAGTATGCATAACTGTGGAGTATGAACTATAACAGTGTGCCACATGTACATGTAGAGTAACAAGTCAAACACATAAGCACAAATAAAGATATAAGTAAATGTAACACAAAGTCTGGAAATCTGAAGATAAGAAAGTTGGTGAAGAACCTCATATAACAACAATAACATCACCAAAGTGCTGTCAAGTAATTCTTATGAATTAGCACTACCCAAGTCCATGAAAATTCATCCAGTCTTCAATATGACCAAACTACTCCCTTATTTCCCAAATGATATTCCAGAATGCATAGTTAAGATGCCTCCTGCCCCAATAATCGAGGATGGTGTAGACCAATACAAAGTGGATACAATTCTGGACAGTCACATGTGACATGGGAAACTACAATATCTGATCAAATGGAAATATCTCCCAGAAGAAGCCAATTCCTGGGAACCAGCCACCAGCATTACCAAAGACATACCCAAGTGTAACCCCCTGGCTTACAACATCACATACACCTGACCAAGACTATGTCATGTCCCACCATCATCACCTATGTCATGCCCCTCTGTCCCCTTACTATGTCAGATTATTTCCCCTATCCACACCATTATCATGTGCTTTCCCCATCCTCCATTATCACATGTTTTTGTCCTTCTTCATGCATTCTCATCTCCCACCATATATAAGGACTCAACTACAGTCTCCATACAGTAGTGCCTTTTCTTCCACTCCCCTCCTTTACCAGTCTCTTTTGCTACTCCTGTATCATCATTAGTCGCCACTATACAGTCAACCATCCTGTTTTGCTCCTGGCCCAATTTCCTTCTTTGTCTTAGTGTTCCCATGCTGTGTGTGGTGTTCCACCAAGCTTGTTAAAGAATTCCATTCAAAACACCCCACTGTTGTCCATACCACTTTGCAAATTATCCATCAGATCAAAAGACATTCAAACAAGGCCACATCACCTAATTGAGGATCACAATATGATGAGCTCCCAGGATGCTGGTGCTCAGTACTGCAGGCATATGCAAGATGATAAGAAGAGCAACCAGTAAACTGGTACTCAGAGTGACACACAAGTGTATGAGAGAGAACATTGGAAGTGTCATTGGAATCAGTACAGAGCTACAGATATAAGTACAAACTGAGACTGCACACAGACCATGTGCATCCTAGTGGCTGTGTGTGTGTGACACAGTATAGTAAGAGTAAGTGTGAGATAAGTAAGTAATGTGAGAAAGTTCAACACACTCCCTTACTGGGAATGCACATCAAGGAGACCAAGAGAAGAGTGATGAAAGAGAAAATGAGGAACAGGAAGAGGTTTGGTCAAGGTGTCAGCAGTGATGGAAGTGGAGGGTAATTGTTGTAATGTAATAGTGGGATCTGAAATACACTGACAAATAAAATAAAAGTGAATATTAATATGTTTGGACCCTCTACCAGTAACTGGATTGTTGGCTATGTCAATTGACCCTTTGTTATCACCTCACAGCACTGTAGCTTCAGTCTGTGCAAAGCCAATCTCACTGAGTAGAGAAAGTCCTCAACAATTTTGCCTGTGTGGCTGCCTGAGAAAGCACCATGTATTCAGCTTCTGTGGAGGAGAGTGATATGACCTGTTATTTCTGGGAAGACCAGGCAATGGCTCCATCGGTAATTTTTGTTGGTTTTTTCATTACCTTATGATGCTGATCACATGGTTTACTTATTAAGTATACTTATCTCTATCTCATCTCATTGGTATTTCTTTTCTCTTTATGGTTTGAGCTCCTCTTAAACTCTATCTTGCTCTCACTATATCTTCTTTACCTTTGTCTTACCTCAGCACTTCTGCATGTGCTGAGGTGAGAATCTCTTCTACTCTCTTAGCTCTCTTCTGACATACCTGCTCTATGCAGCTCTCTCTTTCCTCTGTGTACCCTCCACCATCTGGTACACCTCTTATCTTATCTTACAGTCATGCATGACATCTGGAATCTGGTCCTCTTCCTACATCTTGGCCTACAAGGCTGCCTCTGTCTCCAAACAATTTATTCACTGTTTATGACACTGCCTGTCTTTTAACAATTTTAAACACATAAGCCCCCATGAATCTGCAGTCATCTTTGTTGGCAGCCCAGTCAGAGTTGGAGTAAATAAGAAGACCAGAGTTTGAGAAACCATCATACTGAAGATGCTGATGAATGTTGAAGCAAAGGTCAAAGCCCTGACCCTGTACACAAGCTACAATTAGTCTTAGACAATGTAAGCCTCTGAAGTACAGCTACACATCATGTTAATGGCACTTCACTTAACCAAGACCTGGTAGCTCAGTGGTTAGTGCACCCACCTGGAGTAAGGGAGGTCCTTGGTTCAAACCCAAGCCAAGTCACTATTTTGGCACAAGCACAAGTGCTGCTCAACAATGAAGAGACCCTTTCAGGTAGTGTAGTACATGTTTGGTGGCATGGAGGTGGTCTGGTGATGGATTTGTGACAAATTGGGATAGCTTGGTGACAGTGAAGGATGGGAGACAATGGTCATGTACAGTAGTGAGCTGATGAGCTGATGATATTCAGTGCAAAGGGAGGTAGAGGAACTGATGTTACTTTTGACAAGGGAAATGGAAGATGGGAGCAGTGTGGGTGCAGGATAGCAGTCAGTGAAGTGGAGGCACTCTAGGACATCCGAGATATATGTGGTTTGTTTAATTTCAAGTATGTGCAGAGACTGGTCTCTGGTAATGTGGAGA
>QLPN01002238.1:0-15815 GCA_003314395.1 Albatrellus ellisii | reverse complement strand
AGGCCACTATTATTTTCCCTATTTTTCTCTTCATTTTTCTCTATTTTCTTATGCCTCTATTGTTACGAGGCACTTGCTTTGGCACCTTGTAACACGTTTCTTTTTTTCTTTTCTTTTTCTTTTATCTTACTTACTATAGTAAAGTGTAGTATTATTACTACAAGTGTGAGCTTAGCTCCACTTTACTTAGTAAGGACTCTCCTCTTTCTTTTTTATAGTACTTAAGTATTCACATACTTAAGCGTGAGCATAGCTCCGAGTACTATATTATACTTATCTTTTTCTCTTTTATCTTTCTTTTATTTATTATAACATTTACTTGCTAAGGACTATTACTATACAATTAGCAAGGACTCTCTTTTCTCGTCATTATTTACCTTTGTTTATCTCATGTTCATTTCGTGCTTGTGGCTGAGCCACTTATATCACATGGATGCATACTTACTGCGCATTACTGCGCAACCTTACTATACTTAGATCTCCAGTTTTGTATAAATAGTTGATAGACTGGCAGTCTTAAACCCCAGTCTTGTCAACTTTGCAATCTAGGGATTCTCCTATACTGCGCTTGATCTATACTCACTATAAGCTGCTTTTCTCAACTAAAGAACTAAGTCTAAGATCTCTAAGTCACACTAAAGCGTCACTAAGATATCTTACATCTCGTCACTCTGGATCCTTGAATCATCATTGGTGGAATCATCCTCATATCAATCTTGTTGATCCCAATCTTCATCATCATCAGGAACTTCTATTACATGCATCAAACATGCATTTGACCTCCAGTTACCAGGAGTATCAATATAGACCTTCCCTAAGACCATCCAATAGGCCTGTCAGGCCACTGTTATTTCCCTTATTCTTCTCTTCATTTTTCTCTATTTCCTTACATCTCTATCATCATAGATCTTATAATTGCTCTTGATCTATCGAAGCGATTCCCACAGTCACACATTCTATCTCTTTGTCTTTATTGGCTGATGACACGCATGTCGTCTGATCTCCAATTGGCCCATTCTATATTTAGTTATGACTCCTTTTCTCACGTATACTGCACATGCTCACCAATCCTTCTCACACCTGCTGTGGAATATCACCAATCACTCCCACAGTTGCTGCAGAGCCTCAGTGAGCACTGACACATCCCCTCTATTATTAGATATGATGTCATTACTTTACTTTCTCATTCTCTGGCCCTATACTGTACTGCATGGTCTGTGCACACTATAGATTACTATATATACATAGGACTC
Organism: Albatrellus ellisii; assembly: GCA_003314395.1. Taxonomy (NCBI): domain Eukaryota; kingdom Fungi; phylum Basidiomycota; class Agaricomycetes; order Russulales; family Albatrellaceae; genus Albatrellus; species Albatrellus ellisii. The sequence continues at coordinate 14,562 of QLPN01002238.1, read as the reverse complement.
CTAGCAGTTTATTCCCCAGTTCTGATCATCTGGGATATCTGCTAGGTACAGTACTCTTCCTTCCTCTTCTTTACTATACACTAATACATCTGGGATATCCTCTAGTTGAACTGCAATTGTCCTTTTGTTTAGCTTTATTCAGTTGTTCAGCTTCAACAAAGCGTTGGCCTCACAAGGCCGCTCTTAGCATCTATTGTCTTAGATCTTACAATTGCTCCTGATCTATTGGAGTGATTCTCATGGTTATACATCTCTCTTGTTTGTCTTTATTGGCCAATGATGCACATATCATCTGATCTCCAATTGGCCTGTTCTATCTGTAGTTATGACCCATTTTCTCACCCTTACTGCAGATGCTTACTATTCCTTCTCACATCTGCTGTGGAGTATCACCAATCACTCTCACAGTTGCTGTGGAACCTCAGTCAGCACTTACGCATCCCTTCTATATTTAGATATGATGTCATTACTTTACCTTCTCATTCTCCTGCCCTACACTGTACAGCATGGTCTGTGCATTCTCCTCAGTACTATATATACATACAACTCCTAGTGGTTTATTCTCCAGTTCTGATCGTCTGGGATATCCACTAGGTACAGTAACATCTTTCCTCTCTAGCTTTACTTAGCTGATTATATATCTGGGATATCCACTAGTCAAAGTGCAATTGTCCTATTTGTTGTTTTAGCTTTCTTCTTCAGTTGTTCAGCTTCGACATAGTGTTGGCCTCACAATTAATCAGAACTCCCTCCCCTGCCACACCTTTCCTCTTCCCCCCTTTCCTACAGACAGGTGCTTCCATTTGCACTTTGTCTGTAACCCTTTTTACACTATAGGCTTCATTCATAAACCCAAATGTGAACAAGCCCACTTCTACTGTGCCCACTGTTGATGTGCGATGTTCAGCACGGCGGTCACCTGAGGCTGGGGCACTCCATTCAAGGAGCGTAGAGGGAGTTGGTGCGAGCACGCGGGTACAGACTGGGCAGAAGCCCGAGCAGAAGCAGCAAGACCAGCATGGACGTGAAATAAAAGTAGTAAAGAGCAAGTAAGTAGTCCATGACTGGGAGGGAGAGTAAGTACTCAACTGAAGATCAGTGTCCCTAATCTGATGCTTTAAGTATGTGAGGTAGCGGTGCACAGACCATGCTTAAGTAAAGTAAAGTGTGGGGCGTGGGTGTCAGAGTGAAGAGCATACTGTGTCAACACCCACTTCCTCCCCTGTCCTCCTCCCACTTATTGCCAACATTGCAAGTGGCAAAAGCATGAGAGTGAGTGTATCTGCAGCTTGAGGACTCATACACATGTCCCTTGCTCACCCTCCTCCACCCTTCATCTTCTTGTTGTACATTACAGTGTTCAACCCATCCACCTCTACCTCTTGCCTGGCAACATCCTCCACAGTGCACATGTGGTGGACTCTTGGAGTGGAACAATTGATACACAATCATGGACATTCTGGGAGGAACACTTTGCAGGAGACGATTCCTGGGAATGCCTGGGACCTTCTAACAGCTCCAGGACCACCCACCCTTTCTACATGCCACCTTCATCCCCCCCACACTTGCTCTAGGACAGAGCACCTCTTAGATGAAGGTCTAAGTGTCAATTTTTACTCCCTTCTCACTGTTACTCATCCTTCTGCCATCTGTCTCCATCTTTGTCATTGCCTCTTAGCTTGGCACACACACATCATCATACAGCATCAAAGTGAACCTTTGACAAATTATGAAAGATTTCCCCTTTGGTTGTTTCCAGATCCTAGGTCTGAACATTGGAGGAACCAAGATAGGAGGTACCATGTTAAGTATCCTCCTTATCTTTTTCAAGAGTTGTTATATCAGTATTATAACAACCCTTCTCTTATCCCTCCTCCTGTCCTTCTTGAACTTGGAAGACATCCTGATTGTGCATTTCACATCAATCCCCACCATCATTTTGCATCTTACATAGCAGGAGGACCAGAAACATCTACATACTAGTGTAGACATATCTTCCTTTCAAGTCTTCATGGTTTTTCTTTTTGTTTGCATCATCATCCATGCATTTTATTGAAGAATATAGTGTTTCTGTTTTATGACTGAGTGTGCAATTGACTTAACATTGCTCAATCATTGAAGCACAGGAACACTAATTGAAGTTATCAGACAGATCATTGGACAATCTGTATCAAGACAACCAGTGGAACACTTGGAGTCAGAGACAATTGTCCCCTCTGCCACACAGAGAAGACAGTGAAGAACCTGAATCACACTTGAGGAATCAATTTGTGAGTTTAGCTGATCAAGAACCATCTTCTTCCCACCACTCAGAATCTGAAATCACAGATCTTGGTAAAGCCTTAGCAGCAACTCTAGCACCTCTATCTGCTCCATCTGCTCCTATGGATCAAGAGCACAAACCACTGACTTTTGTGGAGATGATGAAGATAATCACAGATCAACAGAAGTTGCAAGCAGTGCAACAGGAAGTGATTATGAACTTGATGAATTGATTAGCAGTCACAGAAGAAGGTTTGCATTTATGGTGAGGAACAGGCCTCCCACCCTGGGTCCACCTCCCCAAGGTTTGTGTTGCAGAACCAACTCCTTTTGATAGAGACAAAAAGAAGTTCCAGTCATATCTGGATCAAATATATCTTGTCCTTTGTGCACACCCAGAATATCAGGACAAAGATAAAGTGACAGTCATACTGTCATACATCAAAGGAGGATATGCAGAAGAGTGGAAGAAAGGAATTTTGTGACAAATAGAGGCACATAGGGTTCAAGCATCAATACATGATTGTCAGGATCGTCAAGCCTACGGCGGCAGCCCGTAGCACGAGACCAACCGGAACCCGACTTATCCCTGCTCTCCTTTGGAGAGGCTTACCGGGAGCTGCCTTGGATCTAGGCCCAAGGGATGAGAGGACTCAGACCATAGAAGAAGGGGATGAACCAGCTGTAACAAGCTGGGGTCTATTCGTCTAACTACCTCTCTACTTATAGTACTATGGATCGGCGCATGGACCAGGTGCAGTACTTAAGGGCAGGTCTACAGTAGTAAGATGCGCAGCATGTGTGGGAAGACAGCTTACAGATGCGCAGCAGCTGTGGGAACGATCCCCGAGATGACCGTAACGACAGTAAGTAAGATATCTAATAAGATGAGATAAAAGATAAGATGAAGATCTTATCTTATCAGATGATCTAAAGAGAAACATAAAAGAAAGTAAAGAAAAGATAATATAATGGTAGGGAATAAAGTCAGCGGTAGGAGTCTGACAATGATGAACCATTCAAAGATTTTGATGGTCTCCTAACCATGATGAAAATCACTTTTGGAGATCATAATGAAGAACAAACAGCACAGCAGAAGTTGACTACTATTTCTCAAGGAAATCACCATATAGAGGAATATATCACTGAATTCCTCCTCTATAAAACAGCATCTGGATATAACGATGGCACACTATGCACATTGTTCAAGAAGGGGATGAATCATCCTCTTCTCCAATCCTGTTACATGGAGACACTGATTCCTTTGGATTTAGATGGTTGGATAAAGTGAGCAAGAGTTAGGGCATATGTCTGGCAAGACATGCAGAATTTTGGGTTGACATGGGGAAGAAGACAACAACAGGGGCAGCAGCAGCAGTATGGACAACAAGGGCAACAACAATGCAATTTTACCCCTCATCATGACTTCACTCCTGTAACTACTTCTGTTGGAGAACCTATGGATGTTGATAGAGCTAGAGGTCCATGCCCTTGTCTTTGCTTTAATTACAGCAAAGAAGGACATTTTACCAGAGAATGTCCAGAACCAAGATGCCCTCAAGGGCAGCAACAATAAAGAAGGGGGAATGCAAGGACCCTTCAGGAGATGCATACACTGAACAAGGCAGACTTCTTGGCTGAGATGCAGAAGGAGTTCCAGGCACATGGTCTCAGATTGAATGATCTGATGGGCTCAAAGAGTGGAGCACCACAGCAGGGTTTTGGATTGGATGGGAACTGAGCATGAGTTCACCATCCAATAATAGGTTTTCTATGCTTCAGACTGATGATATGGATGTTGACCATCTCAATGCTTGTACACAAATTTATTTAACACACATTGTTCCATCTTACTCTCAGTCTGAAGTGAAGCCTCAAGTGCAACAGAGGTTACCCCTCCTGTTGAGAAGAAGGAATATGTTTGAAGAGCAATATTCAATGTTATGAGTTTCCCAGAAATGAAACTCAAAATCAAAACAGTGGATACTGGAGCTGTCTTGGAAGTAGACACTATTGGATTCAGGAGCCACAGGACTATATGTTGACAAAGAATTTGTCAAGAAAAACAATTTAAACACAAAAAAATTGGCAAAACTGATTCCAGTATACAATGTTGACAGATTGCTCAACCAAGGAGGATCTATTGAAGAAATGATTGATTTCATCATGACTATTGATGGCCATACCGAATGTGCTACTTTTGCAGTCTGCAATCTGGGCAAGAAGAATATTCTTGTTGGTGAATCATGGTTGAAAATCCATAACCCTGAAATCAATTGGTTACAAGGAAAAATACATTTCACTGGATGCCCTTGCAGATGTGAAGTATGTCTCAAGGCTGATTGACAAGTTTGGAAATCAAACAAGAAATTGATGAAACAACAAGGAAGAGCAATACATGAAGAAGCTGAAGAATGTATTGCAGCTGAAGAAGAAGGAGATCAGATATTGATGGTTATGGTCGATCAAAAAGAAATGGAGGCAGCCATTCAAAATATTAGCCAAGATCTAGCCATCAAGGCAAAAAAGAAGAAGTTGAAGAAGAATTTCAAAGACATAGTACCCAAAGTATATCATCATTTCAAATGGGTATCTGACAAAGAAGCTTTCAATTCTCTTCCTCCAAGACATCCTTGGGATCATGCGATTGAACTTAAACCAGGTGCAAGACCACATGCCAGTAAAGTTTACAATCTTTCCTTGGATGAACAGAAACAATTGGAGTTGTTCATCAAAGAAAATATGAAGAGTGGTTGTATTCGCCCTTCAAAATCTCCCATGGCTTCACCCTTCTTCTTTATCAAAAAGCAATCAGGAGATCTTTGACCTGTTCAGAATTATCACAAACTCAATGATATGATGATCAAAAATAGTTATCCACTTCCCCTTATTTCTGAATTGATTGATCATCTTCATGGAGTGCGGTATTTTACCAAGATGGATGTCTGTTGGGGTTACAACAATGTCAGAATCAAAGATGGTGATGAATGGAAAGCTGCTTTTGTCACTAACAAGGGTTTATTTGAACCTCCTGTCATGTTCTTTGGTCTCTGCAATAGCCCTGCCACTTTCCAAACAATGATGAATCATTTGTTCTGTGGTCTCATCTCTCATGGAGTTGTGGTGGTTTATATGGATGACATCTTAATCTTTACAGCAACATTGGAAGAACATTGGAAGATCACACAGGAAGTCCTTCAAATACTTGCTGATAACAAACTTTATCTCAAACCAGAGAAATGTGAGTTTGAACAAACATCTATCAACTTCCTTGGCTTGAAGATTTCCTTTGACAAGATTGCTATGGACCCAGTCAAAATACAGGGTATTAAAGACTGGACAATCCCACAGAACCTTCATGACATCCACTCATTTTTGGGTTTCTGCAACTTTTATCATTGTTTTATTCTTCGTTTTTCTAATATTGCTAAACCCTTGAATGAACTTATGCAGAAGGATGTCAAGTGGCATTGGAATGATGAACAGCAGTTGGCATTCACTTGCTTACAAGATGCTGTGTGTTCTGAACTGGTTTTGGTCTTTCCAGATGAGCAGTAACCATTCAGAGTTGAAGTGGATAGTTCTGGTTATGCTACTGGTGCAGTTCTTTCACAGCTTCAACAGGATAACAAGTGGCACCCTGTTGCTTACCTCAGTAAGGGTTTGTCACCTGCTGAGCATAACTACAACATATACAACAAGGAGATGTTGGCCATCATTTGTGCTGTGGAAGCATGGTGTCATTACCTTGAAGGTTCCATTCACCCTGTTCAAGTCATCACTGACCACAAGAATTTGGAATACTTCATGATGGCCCAGAAACTCAACCATCATCAAGCTTGTTGGTTGCTTTATTTATCTTGCTTCCAGATTGACATGGTCCACAAACTGGGCTCTACCAATGTTTGCCCTGATCTCCTCTTGAGACATTTGGACCATAAGAAGGGGGTAGAGGATGACAACAAGAATATCATCATGCTCAAGCTGGAATTTTTCAAACACAAGATTTCCCTTGCAGCACTTAGCCCTCCTATCTTGAAAAGAATCATGGATGCACAAAAAGAAGATCATGACTATATTGTTTGGGACAAGTTGGATGCAGACTTGAGGAAAACTGCAATGTTTGCAAGATGGAGTGAAGATGAAAAGAAGACATTGTTTTATGATGGGAAACTTTATGTCCCAGAAACAATGTACACCAAACTGATGAAGACCTGCCACAATTCACCTCTTGCAGGACATCCAGGTTACAAGAAAACTTTAGAAATGGTTTGACAGCATTTCTGGTTCCCAAATATGGTGTCATATGTGGAGAAGTATGTCAAGGGATGCAACTTATGTCAAAGGACAAAAACTTTCCCAATGAAACCACAAGGAGAGTTAATGCCTAATGAAATCCCTTCACATCCTTGGCAGATCATTTCTATGGATCTCATTGTCAAATTGCCTGAAAGCCAAGGCAATGATTCCATTCTTATGGTCATGGATCATTTTACAAAAATGATTCATGCTATTCTGATGACAGAAACAATCACAGCCAAAGGAGTGGCATGCCTTATGAGAGATCATGTTTGGAAACATCATGGACTCCCAGAAAAGGTACTTTCAGATAGAGGACCACAATTTGCATCACAAGTTATGCATGAATTGAATTGTTTATTGGGGATTCAAACAGCTACGTCTATGGCTTATCATCCTCAGACCAATGGTCAAACAGAGTGGATTAATCGAGAAATTGAACAATATTTCTGCATCTTTATTAACCATCAACAAAACGATTGGGCAAGTTGGCTACCCATGGCTGAATTCACATACAATAATCAAGTTCATTCAGCAACAAAATATTCACTGTTTATGCTGAATTATGGACAAGATCTGCGAATGGGACATGATGTTGTTGTATGAGGTTCTTCACCAACTCTCTGTTGACATGGTATTTGCTCTTTGCCCTGATACCCGTGCCCCACACTTTATTACTTAAGCATGGTCTGTGCACCACTACTTTATGTATATAAGCATCAGATTAGGGACACTGATAGACAGTTGAGTTCTACATCTTCTCCCTACTGTACTAGCCACTTCACTCCCTCTTACTATATTCTGCACTATGTCAGTGTTGTAACATTTTCTTCTGGGCTTTTGCCCCACGTGCTCGCACCCTCTCCCTCTAGCCTCCTTGAATGGAGTGCCTTGGTCTCAGGTGACCACTGCACTGTTCATCATGTTCTATCACTCTCTCCTTATTTTCTTATCTCGAGATTTCCAGACTTTGTGTTACATTTGATCATATCTTTCTTTGTCCTGATCCGTTTAGGTTCCAACTCCACACACATACAGTACATATAGTTAACATTCATACTCTGCATTTATGTGTACTATAAAAGAGTTCTTGAGTGGCACAACTGCTTTCTTCAGTTGCTCATCTTGGACTCTAGTCCCCCACTTAGTGTGGCATTTGTAGTGCTCCTCCTTTAATCACAAGTCACATTATCTCAAAGTTTAACAGGTTATGGGCCCTGTGCTCTAACTGACTTTGTGACTTCAATAACTTGACTTCTGCACATTCGATCCTCTTGTAATCTCGTATGAACCTCCACCTACATCGCGTCTACCTTAAATCCAGGTTTCAGCAAATTCGGTTCTGCAGTTCCTTCGCAATAACATCAAAGTATCAACTCCTGGAGTTAGAAATCATAGTGTTATCTCAACAACCTTTTGCACCATCGCTGCCAAACTTTGTGGGGACCTTTGCTAGCATCCTATCCACACGTATACCAAGTCTCATTGCATTCGCATCACTCACTCTTCCGCTATTAAGCCTTTATTGTGTCGACTCCCTTTCACTCCAATGGACTTCACTACTCACTTTGCTGGGACTGCTACCATGACCCCTCACACCTCCTTATCAACCAACACATCCATTCCCCCTAGTCTCAACACTCTCTGGTGTGCTGATACTGGAGCCACTTCCCACATGACTCCAAATTGACACTGGCTTCAGAATTACAGAACCCACAGAGTCCCCATTTGACTAGCAGACAACAACATTGTTTACTCTGCAGGAATAGGCTCAGTTGTGTTTGTCCCAGAAGTAGATGGTCAACAACTTCGTCCCCTTGAGTTCACCAATGTCCTGCATGTCCCTGACCTTTGAAACAATCTCCTCTCTGTCTTGTTCCTCACTTGATACAAGCAGTTCTCTGTTGTTATCCTGGAGACTGTCATGAACTTCCTTTGCAATGGCTCTGTTTTATTTACAGCCTCTGTTAATGACTCCAATGCTGCTTATCTCAAAGGCTCTACTACTCCCATTCCATCTCCAGTTGTCAACTCAGCTCTATCTTCATTGACTTTGCCTCTGGACACTTCCCTATGGCATAGAAGACTTTGTCACCATTGTATAGATTGCATTTTGAAGCAGCAGCTAGTCTCAGGGCTTGTGATAGAGTCCCCTTCACCCCCTGATACTGTTTGTGAACCATGCTTAGCTGGTAAAGTGCATGCAAACCCTTTCCCCACTTCACAAACTCATACCTCTGCACCTCTGGAGCTTGTACACTCAGATCTCCATGGTCCTCTCCCTGTCTGGACACACTCAGGCTTCAGATACTGGGTCTCCTTCATCAACGACTTCACCAGATTCAGAGCTGTGTTCCCTATCAAGGCCAAGTCTGATACCTTCAAAGCCTTCAAAGCATTCAAGGCATATGCTGAGAATTACCATGGGATGAAAATCAAGACTCTCTGAGATGACAAGGGAGGGGAGTACATGTCCAATGCCTTTACTCAGTTCACAACAGAGGCAGGGATTGCCAGACAGCATACTGTTCGAAACTGACCACAGCAGAATGGAGTAGCAGAGAGGGCTAACAGGACTATGGCAAAGGGGATCACTGCTATGCTAGCTGAGTCTGGACTCCCTTCATTGTTTTGGGGAGAAGCTCTAGCTGCTTACGTCCATGCCTGGAACTGCCTCCCCACTTCTGCTATCTCAAAGCCTACAACTCCTTATGAACTGTGGCATGGCAAGAAGCCTGATGTCTCCCATCTTTGAGTCTGGGGTTGCACTGCTTATGTGCATGTGCAGAGGGATCAGAGGGACAGTTTAGCACCTCATATGCAAAAGGCTATCTTTATAGGTTACCCTGCAGGCTACAAGGGCTGGAAGTTCTGGGATCAGTCTTTGAAGACTTGCTTTATTAGTGAGAGGGCTGACTTTGATGAAAGGCACTTCCCAGCCAGGAAGGACACTCCTATCTTGACTCCTCCTTCCCTTGCAATACCTCCTACACCTTCTGAGCCTGTGCCAGATCAAGGGAGGGGATTATCTGATGCTGATCTCAACACAGACTCTTCTACTCCTGCTCCTGTAGTCCTAGCACCTCCTATTATTGAAGCAAGTCCCCCTGCATCTCCTACATCATCAACATCATCTCTAGAAGATCCTATCTCTGCTACTCCTTCGACTTCAACTCAGTCTCAATCCCACACCCCTAGTGTTGCTGCTACCCCTTCTCCTACTCCTGCACCTAGAGCTACACATCTGCATCATAGTAACAGGGAAAGGAGGGCTCCAGGAGAGTGGTGGAGAGTACACAGAGAGCCTACTCTAATTGTAGAGAGTTCTGAAGAAGAAGAAGATATGTAAGTCAAAGAAGAAGCTGATGAAGATGAGGAGTTTCTGGGCACATTTTTCACAGATCCAGGTCATGCTTTTGCAGCCTCATTATGCCCAGAGCCTTCTACATATAGGCAAGCTTTGATGCACTCAAATGCAAAACAGTGGACTGTAGCAGCTGAGGAAGAACTGGATGCTCACAGTTGCAATGGGACTTGGGAGCTTACTGATCTCCCCCCTGGCTGGAAAGCTATAGGTTGCAGATGGGTCTTCAAAGTGAAGAGGAATGCTGATGGTTCTGTGGAGAGGTACAAGGCAAGATTGGTTGCTAAGGGCTTCAGTCAAAGACCCAGTTTTGACTTCAATGAAACCTTTGCTCCTACAGCTAAGTTTGCTGCTATCAGGACTATCCTTGCCCTTGCAGGTCTGAATGACTTACACCTTCACTCTATCGACATCTCCCATGCTTTCATCAATGGCAATCTTGATGAAGAGGTGTATATGCAACAGCCTGAAGGCTTCACTCTGGGGAGCAGTAATCAAGTCCTCTGGCTTTGGAAGTCTATCTATGGCTTGAAGCAAGCATCTCATGTGTGGTACCAGAAGCTGCAGTCTGTCCTCATTGATCTGGGCTTCATGTGTGTTAAAGTCAACTCTAGCATTTATGTCTACAGCAAGGACAGTGTGCAAATCATTCTCCCAGTCTTTGTAGATGACATCACACTTGCTTCTAATTACCTCAAAGCCATACACTCAGTCATCAAGCAGCTATCTTCACATTTCCACCTTTGAGACTTAGGGCCAACCTCTTTTCTACTTGGCATCAAAATCACTTGGGATCATCCAAAACATGCTATCTTGCTCTGTCAACACCAGTATATCTTGGACATACTCAAACACTTCAGCATGTGCAATTGTAAGCCTGTGCTAACACCAATGCAGCCAGGACTTTGACTATCAGCAGCCATGTCTCTGAAGACTCCTCAGGAAGTTGTGGATATGAAGGACATTCCCTATGTATCTGCTGTAGGTGCACTACTCTACCTTGCCACTGCTACCAGGCCCAACATCTCCCACACTGTCTCTACCCTTTGTCAATTTAACAACAACCCTGGGATGGAGCACTGGAAGGCAGTTAAGTGTCTACTTAGGTATCTCAAGGGCACAGTCAACTTGAAGCTTTCCTATTCACCATCCCCTTCACAATCTCGAGATCCCTTCATCACCTACACTGATGCAGACCATGGTGGAGACTCAGACACCTCTAGGTTGACTTCAGGCTACCTCCTTTGTATTGGGACTGGTGCAGTCAGCTGGAGCTCCAAGTTACAATCCCTTGTTGCCCTTTTGACTACAGAGGCAGAGTTCATTGCAGCTGTTGAAGCAGGGAAGGAGATGCTTTGGATGAGGAACTTGTTGCAGGAGTTAGGCTACCCTGTCGAAGGCCCTTCCACTTTCCTTATTGATAAGCAGTCAGCTCTCTCTGTGGCAAAGAATCCAGAGCACCATGGGAGGATGAAGCACTTGGATATGAGATATGTTTGGCTTAGGGATGCAGTCAAGGCAGGGACACTGACTCCAGTTTATGTCCCTACTGAAGACCAAGTTGCAGACTTGCTAATGAAGTCTCTCTGTGTCCAGAAAGTTGCAAGGCTGTGGGGCATGATGGGACTAACCTAGTGTTGAAGCTAGAGAGTTGCTTCATCAGGAGGGACTGTTGTTATATGAGGTTCTTCACCAACTCTCTCCTTATTTTCTTATCTTGAGATTTCCAGACTTTGTGTTACATTTGATCATATCTTTCTTTGTCCTGATCCATTTATGTTCCAACTCCACACACATACAGTACATATAGTTAACATTCATACTCTGCATTTACGTGTACTTTAAAAGAGTTCTCGAGTGGCACAACTGCTTTCTTCAGTTGCTCATCTCAGACTCTAGGTACTGTAACTTTACACTTACTCTAATTACTTCAGTTGCTCATCTTGGACTCTAGTCCCCCACTTAGTGTGGTGTTTGTAGTGCTCCTCCTTTAATCATAAGTCACATTATCTCGAAGTTTAACACATGAACCTCATACATATACCAAGATTGAATCTGTGGATCAGTTTGTAGCAGGGCTCAAACATATCAGAGAAGAAGCAGAGATATCATTGAAGAAAGCAGCAGAGGACATGAAGAAATTCTATGATGAACATTGTGGAAAAACTATACCATTGGCAATAAAGTCTGGCTTGAAGCCACTAATATTGACACAGGAAGACTGATGAAGAAATTAGATCACAAATGCCTTGGACCTTATGAAGTACTTGAAGTATTTTCTAATAATGCATATCATCTTAAACTTCCAAAGATGATGAAGATCCATCCAGTTTTCCATGTCATCAAACTTTGTCCCTTCATTGAAGATGTTATTATTGAACAAGAAATTCATCCTCCCCCTCCTCCTATCATCAAGAATGGTGTTGAAGAATATGAAGTTGAAGAAATCCTCAATAGTCGTCTTTCTTGTGGTAAGGTTCAATATCTGGTCAAATGGAAGGACTACCCCACAGAGGAAAATTCTTGGGAACCTGCTTCAGTATTGATGGAAGATGTTCCTGATATGCTTAAGAGGTATCATAAAGAAAATCCTCAAGTGATACATTTGGTAGCCATTTATTCCCTTTACCAGATGGAATATTCACCCAAGATGATGGCTAAACCACATTATGCTCAACAACTTCAAGAAGAAACACCTCCATCCACTCCACCAGTTCTTGATGAAGGATATGAGGAAATACTGTTTGGCATTATTGAAGATAAAGATGATTTACAGATGAAGATGATGATGGAGTTATTACTCCCATATCATATGAAGACTTAAAAGAATTACCCAAGTCTTCCTCCATCATTCCTTTATCTCCATCACTCTTTGCTGGCATTCCTTTCAAATCTATGGAAGGTGAAGAAGACATTTGCCATGCATGTTCATCTCCATTCTTTGCTTGTCAAGACATCTTGCCATAAGAAGGGGGTATTTGTCAGGCCACTATTATTTTCTCTATTTTTCTCTTCATTTTTCTCTATTTTCTTATGCCTCTATTGTCTTAGATCTTACAATCACTCCTGATCTATTGAAGTGATTCTCATGGTTATACATCTCTCTTGTTTGTCTTTATTGGCCAATGATGCACATATTGTCCAATCTCTGATTGGCCTGTTCTATCTTTAGTTATGACTCATTTTCCCACCCTTACTGTGGATGCTTACTATTCCTTCTCACACCTGCTGCAGAGTATCACCAATCACTCTCACAGTTGCTGTGGAACCTCAGTCAGCACTTACATGTCCCTTCTATATTTAGATATGATGTCATTACTTTACCTTCTCATTCTCCTGCCCTACACTGTACAGCATGGTCTGTGCATTCTCCTCAGTACTATATATACATATAACTCATAGTGGTTTATTCTCCAGTTCTGATCATCTGGGATATCCACTAGGTACAGTAACATCTTTCCTCTCTAGCTTTACTTAGCTGATTATATATCTGGGGTATCTGCTAGTCAAAGCACAATCATCCTATTTGTTGTTTTAGCTTTCTTCTTCAGTTGTTTGGCTTTGACATAGTGTTGGTCTCACAATAGGCTTGCTGCATATCTTTTTTATTATAACAAAAAGCAGGAGCTGACTCATTTACTCTCCCCACAGACTATAACCCCCTCCCTCCCATGCTGCCACTGTACCAGCACAGTGCAGCAGCTTGCTGGTTCACTGCCAATGTCCACTCAAGAGGACATGGGTAATTGGTATGTCCATTGTCCTGTGCCCACCCATGCACCCACACCACCACTGTAACAGTGCATGGCCCCCTACCTACCCATGTGGCCACTGTTCAAACAGCATGCTGCATGTGGCCCAGTACTGCACCTCCACCACAGTGTGCTCAACAGACACTGCATGGTTGAGATGCTGGCTGGAAACTGCACAGTGCACAAGGTTGCATGGGCCTGCACCACTCTTGGCCACATGCCCATGTTGTTGCTGTGTCAACAGTGCAGCCCCCTGTTTGTCCACTTGCCCTGCCCTGCCTGCATCCACTCAAGATGGCATGAGCAATTAGTGCATCTCTCCTTCCCTTTCTTTCCAATATCTGAGGCACACTGCCTGCTCACATGCTCACATTGCTGCTGTGTCAACAGTATGTGACCCCCTACTTGCTTGCCCACATGTGTGCCATGCTGCCACCAAACTTGCTGGCTCACTGCCCACATCCACTCAAGATGATGCAGGTGACTGGTATGTCCCTTCTCCTGTGCTCAACCACACACCCACATTGCCACTGTGTCAACAGTGTGCAGTTGCCTACCCACTTGTACCACTGCTGTGCAGACCTCTGCATATTCCTCCTGTGTGCACACTGCACTGTGCAACCCAGGTGCAGTATTGTCATTGTGAAGGAGAATGTGTGCCATGATGGCAAGGGTGGCATACTGCAGGTGGACTATGATGGGCAAGACTGGAGTGTAAGCCTGCTGGGGCTGATGTTGGAGCTGGATTCTGCAGCTCAAGGAGATTGTTGACATTGTGCACCGGCAGCATGGCTTTGAGGCAGCATGCCTGCACAACCATGAGGAGCTCATATGCCTGGGACAGTGCATTGAGAGTGGGAACACAGTGATAATGCATGAGCTCAC
>QLPN01002237.1:0-14566 GCA_003314395.1 Albatrellus ellisii | reverse complement strand
CCTTTTTCCTCCACAGTGCAGGAGGTTGTGGGAAGACATACCTGTGCAACACCATTGCTGCTGCTGTGCATTCCAAGGGCAAGGCTGTTCTCTGTGTTGCCTCCTCAGGCATAGCCTCACTCCTCCTGGATGGAGGTTGCACTGCCCACTCTCACTTCATGATCCCCATCTCCCTCCATGAAACATCCACCTGCAGTTTGAAGCACAACTCTGACCATGAGGGGCTATTGAAGGAGACTGGGATCATCATCTGGGATGAAGCACCACTATGCCATGGAGGCTCTGGATTGCACCTTGCAAGACCTGCTGGAGTATGGGGTTGTATTTGGAGGGATCACTGTGCTCTTTGGTGGGGACTTTCACCAAATCCTGCCTGTCATCCCCAAGGGTTCCAGACAGCAGATAGTCAATGCCTCCCTCTGTCACCCTCAGCTCTGGAAAAGCACTACCATCCTCCACCTCAAGCAGAACATGCATCTTGACCACACTCCAGGCAGTGCTGCTTTTGCTCAGTGGTTGCTTCAAGTTGGTGCTGGAGGCCAAAACCCATCCATCAAACTCCCCACCAGCATGTCCCTCTCAGAGAACACTGTCCAGATGCTCATTGACTCCATCTACCCTGGGATTGCAGATGCAGAGGAGAAGCCTGACCAGTATTTCCTGGAGTGCACCATACTTTCCTCCAAGAATGACACTGCTGATAAGCTCAACTCTGCCATCCTTGCCCAGTTTCCTGGAGAAGACACCACCCTCTTCAGTGTTGACAAAGTCAAGAGTGGCCAGGAAGACTACCCCATTGAATACCTCAACTCCCTCAATGTCTCTGGCATCCCCCTTGCCCACCTTCATGTCAAAGTTGGCTGTCCCCTCATGCTCCTCAGGAATATGGACCCATCCCATGGACTCTGCAATGGGACTTGCCTATTGCTGCTGGAGGTCAAACCACATGTTCTCAGGTGTCACATCTTGGGTGGAAAACATGCAGGCAGGATTGTGTTCATCCCCAGGATGGTCTTGGAGCCCTCTGAAGAGTCACTGCCAATTCCTCTATCACACCACCAATTCCAAGTTTGCCTTGCCTTTGCCATGACCATCAACAAGTCACAAGGTCAATCAGTCAGTCATGTTGGATTGGACTTGTGCTCTGGAGTTTTTGCCCATAGTCAACTCTATGTTGCATTGTCACACTGCACATCTGGGGACAGGATCAAGGTCCTCTTTCCTGAGGGTTCCCAGGGGGGATCAACCTTGAATGTGGTGTATCCTGAGGTTTTGCAGAATATCTTGGCAGGGCCTTGGTGAGTTTGTTGCTAATAGACTATATAACACTTCCTAATTTAATGTGGTGTGGAAAAAGCAGCAGCAGCAAAGCAGGGAGTGGAGTGTTCAAGCAAGATTGGTTTCTGTGCTGGATTGGTAAATTGTACTGTTCAATTGCACTGTTGTATTGTACTCACCTATTTTCTCCCCTCCTAGGTGAGGGCATAGGGTTTATGGTGGAAAGGAGGTGATTAGGATTGGTGTATTGGTTTGGAAATTGGAGTTGGTCTGTGAACTGGGATTGGTCTGCAAATAGATAGAGAAATGTTTCCTTTTATTCCCTATTGGAACAGCATATGTATACCTCTTATTCTCTGGATACTCCTTGGTCTGTAAATGGGTAGAGCACTGTTTCCTTCTATTTTCTGTTGCAACAAGCTATGTATACTTTTACAGATAATGTCCTATTACTCCATGTTGCAATGCAACAGGTTTTTACACTAGTATAATGCTGCAAAATGCAGTATGACAGTAGATGGTACACAGAGAAAGAGAGAGCTGTATAGAGCAGGTATGTCAGAAGGGGGTTGAGAGAGGAGAAGTGTGAGGCACACACTAAGACAGCAAGGTCACAACTGAAGTGAAGGGGGATTGGTGAAGGGATGAGACAATACACCTTAGAAGAGTCATGCTGTGTAGCAGATATCTCAGATGTATAAAGCTAAAGAACTATCTACTACATGAGACTCCTTATATACTACAGTAATCAGTGCACAGACCATGTGCTGTCACTGTAGGGCAGGCATATGTAAATAAGATGCACAGCATCTGTGAGAAGTATCAGTAAGCAATGTGCAGCATTGCACTGCATCAGTAAGCATCTGTGGGAAATGTAGTCATGAATGTACAGTAAGCAGCCTGATGACTAAATGAACATGAGTCATAGATAATCATGATAAGATCTACTAATGATCTGATAAGATGAGATAAGGTATCTCTAGTAGATCTTGAGCAATAAGGATAAAAGAAATTGTAAAATGAAAAGAAAAATAAGTATGTCCTGACAAGAAGAGATACTCACCTCAGTGACATGCAGAAGTGCTGAGGTGAGAAGATGATGAGGTAAAGAAGAAATTGTAAGAGCAATATTGAGTCAAAGAGGAGTTCAAACCATAAAGAGAAAAATAAATAAGGGTATGTAAGTATGTTGTGAGGCTGATGCTATGTTGAAGCCAAACAACTGATGAAAATGCTAAAACAACAAAAAGGATGATCGCACTTTTGACTAAGATATCCCAGATATATAATCAGCTAAGAAAGACAAGGAAAGAACTAGAAGGTACTGCACCTAGCAGATATCCCAGATGATCAGAACTGGGGATAAAACACTAAGTGGACTATGCTATATATACTACCCAAAGGAGTGCACAGACTGTGCTGTACAGTATAGGGCCAGAGAATGAGAAAGTACAGTAATAATGTCATATCCAATAATAGAGAGGATGTGTAAGTGCTGACTGAGGCTCCACAGTAACTGTGGGAGTGATTGGTGATACTCCACAGCAGGTGTGAGAAGGATTGGTGAGCATGTGCAGTAAGGGTGAGAAAATGAAGTATAACTAAAGATAGAACAGGCCGATCGGAGATTGGACAACATATGTGTCATCAGCTGATGAAGATGAAGAAGTGGAATGCATGACTGTGGGAATTGCTTTGATAGATCAGGAGCAATTGTAAGATCTATGACAATAGAGACATAAGAAAATAGAAGAAAATGAAGAGAAAAATAGGGAAAATAATAGCGGCCTGACATATGTCCAGCATCATAAGATAGGTAAAAATTGACATAGAGGGTATTGATTGTGGATGGTGATAGCATTGAGTCTATGGTAGTCTTGTGCTGGCCATGGTTTACCATCTTTCTTTTTTACAAAGAAAAAGGGAGATGTGAAGGGAGGTTTAGATGGATGAATGTATCCTCTTTGATGCATATTCTCTAGGAATTCATCTAGATGTTTTTGTTCAGTAGGATCAGGAGGATATACTTTGCAATTTTGTTCTTCAGGAGTGTCAGAGAATAAATCAAACACATGATCCCATTTACCCCAAAGAGGGTGTCAGGTGCCATTATTTTGGTGCATTTACTTCTTTATTTTCTTTTACTTTTCTTTTCATTTTCATTTGATTAGATTAGATAAGATCATCTTTATCTACTTACTGTCCTTTTGTGCTTCTGACTCTGGATGTGCCCATGCTGTGCATGATGTCATACTTACTGCAGGTACTTACTGTAGTTTACCTGCCCTAGATTACTGCACTGGTCTGTGTGTGACCTTCTACAGTAAATAGGTAGCTGTAGTATAGTGAATATACTCCAGCTTGTTATGGCTGGCAAATCCTATTCTTTGGAGTGATCCTTAGTCTAGTGCGCACTAGTCTCCCTTATGGGATATGTAGGACTGCCATCTTACAGAGTGATTGAGAAGGTTCTTCTTCAAACACATCACAGAAGGAGATGTATTCTAGTGGTATTTGAGGCTTTTGTCTTGTTTTGGCATTGACACTGCTGCTGTGAGGCTGACGTTTGCCAGCAAGGTCACACAATGTATAAGGAAAGGGGATAAGCTAACAAGAGGGATGAGATCACACTTATGCAAACGGATATCCCAGATGTATTCAGCTGAAGAGTAAATACGATACAGCTGAACTATATATACTAAAGAGAACCTGCACACGGACCATATATGTACTCTAGGGCAGGTGTATCATAAAGGAATGTGCAGCATTCCTGTGAACAATCAATAAGCAACTTGCACAGCATCAGTAAGGATGTGCAGCACCTGTGAGAAGCTCTGTAAGTGACTGTGAGAATATGTGTCATATGTGTACAGTAATTGGGCCAATGATGAAATGGAAATGAGTCATATATAATCGCGATAAGATCTACATGATCTGATAAGATATCTTGTGTAGATCTTGAGCAATAAGGATAAAAGAAATCGTAAAAATGAAAGAAAAATAAATGCGTCCTGACAGCTGCTAGATCTGTGGCTTGAGAAATTTGTGAGGATTCAGTTATATTTGGAAAAGAGATAGAAGACTTAACCAATCAATAATTGTATTATTCTTGTTTTAGCCAAGAATGCCCTAGTAATAGTTGATCAGTACCACTATCAAGTGGTCAATGCTTTCAATAATTCAGTAAGTGATCCTGTACACAATATACATTTGATATATTGACATATCATACCGAATCTGTTGGGTGAGTTATCAGCATTATGCATCAAAATTGGTTTTGGTAATCTGAACATCAGTATCTTGTGCTGTAAGACCAGTTTTTGATTAATGATATTGGAGGTAGCTCCACTATCAATTAATGCTAGTATTTGAATGCTGTGTTTTTCTGTTTTGATTTGAACTGGTAGATAAAAACTGTTTACAGTTTGGGTTGCAGCATAATCAAGACAGGGTTGTTTTGAAAATATAGTCCTATACCACACAGCTAATACAGGATGCTTCAAAAATCCTTCTTCAAAGATTCTGTGCAAACAGAGTGATCATCAACAGGTAATTGTACAGGAATGTGTTGAATTCATGTGCATGGTTGTGATGTCTGTGATTGGCTCTTCCTCAGAATTAGCTGGCTTGATTTGAACAGATGGAGCATGCAACATTTTGTGCACATAGGTTGGCAGTTTGGTGATGCTAGGTGTCACTTGTTTGTCAACTCACTGTGTTCATGGTCCTTGCCAGCTAGAAGTCACATGTGTGGGTATGACAGGTGACACTTGTGGACTTGCCTTATTAAGGCAGTTGCATGACACATGTATGGGTTGCCAGAATGCAAAACACCCACTGGAATCAAGAAGGCATTTGCACCCTTCAAGTGTGAGTTTGGCAATGCATGGCATTGTTATGCAGTTGATGTCCATAGCATTAGGATCATGTGGTGTGCATGGGCTTGTAAACATGGAGGTAACAGTGCTGGTGCTAAGAGCAGCCTATTGGATGGTCTTAGGGAAGCTCTGATATGATGATACCCCTGGTAACAAGATGGTTGATACGCACTTGATAGATGTAATAACCATTTCTGATGATGATGAAGAGTGGGATCAATGAGATAGTGATGAGGATTATTCCACCAATAACTAATTGAGGATCCAGGATGATGAGTGTAGGAAGTCTGAGCAACATTTAGAGTGACTTAGAGTTCTTTAGACTTAGTTCTTTAGAGTGAAGCAAGATGAAGATGAGTTTAAATCAAGCACAGTATAGGAGAATCCCTAGATTGTGAAGTTGACAAGACTGGGGTTTAAGACCATCAGTTTGTCAACTATTGATACTAAACTAGAGTCATAAGTATAGTAAAGCTATGCAGTAAAGCACAGCATTGTGCAGCAATGCATGATAATGCACAGTAATGCACAATAAGATGTGTCCATAGGTGTAAGTCATGTGGCTCAGCCACTAGCACAAAATGAACAAGAGGTAAACAGAGACAAGAAATATGAGTCCTTGCTAATCTACTTAAGAATGGGAGGTCAGTTTGTAAGCAGTCCCATATTAGGGAAAAACCGAGTGTAAAGAGGCCAACATGTGGTTTTTTTTGAGTTTGAAGTGCTGCTACAAAGACTGTCCTCCCCTGGTGTGGTGTGCCATGTGTGGCAGCACAGCACATGTACAGCAACACAGCATGTGCACAGCAGTTGTGCCAGTGCACACGTCCTGGCTTTTTTACAACCACTTGCACTGCTTCTCACTGCCCCCATGCTGCATGTACTGGCTGCCCACCACTGCCATTTACTGCATGCATCTATGGGCTGCTCATCACACCTGAGCTTCTACCCCCACACTGCATGCATTTGGCTGCTCATCACTGCCAAGTGTTGTATGTGCTGGCTGCTCAACATTGTCATCACAGCTGGCCATGCTGCATGTGTTGGCTGCTCACCATCACCATGTGCTGCATGGCCTGGCTGCTTATCTTTTGTATTACAAGAAAAAACAGATTGCATGTAAAAGCTGACTGATTTACTGTCCCAACAGACTATCTGGCCCTGCAGCCACACACCCTCCCTCCCATGCTGCTGCTGTACCAGCACAGCATGGCAGCTTACTCACCACCTGTGTCCACTCAAGACAACACAGGCAATTGGTATGTCCCTTCCCCTGTGCCCACCCATGCCCATGCCACTGCTGTATCAATGGCATGTGGCCCCCTACCCTCCCATGCCATTGCTGTATGAATGGTGTGTGGCCACTGCCACCTGTGCCACCACTGTACAAACAGCACACCACATGTGGCCCAGTACCACACCCCCACTGCAGTGTGCCCTACAGGCACTGTGTGGCTGAGGTGGCAGCTGGCAATTGCACAGTGCACAAGGCCATGTGGGCCTGTGTTGTACAGCAGCAGCACAAGCAGACAGGGGGTGGTGTGCTGTGGAGACAGCAGTGATATGGGTGCATGGCCACCACCTGCCTACCCACAGGATCATATGACCCAATCTGACAACCAAGCCCCCCAGTGCCCACCAACCCCCAGCACATGGAGCATGCACCATCCACACTGCACAAAAAGTTCCCCAACAGGTGGGTGCTGCCACACAAGCTGTCACACAACACCATGGACAGCCTGTGCATGCTACATGTGCATGACCCTGTGATATTCTCAATGCCAATGCTTGTGGAAAAGTCCCATGTCAGCCCAGAGGCCATGCAGCACATCCTGCAGAGCTGCTGGCAGCCATCACATGAGGAGTGTGTGCACATGCTTGAGCATGAGTGGCTCCACCATGTAAAGTGGATCCAGGAGCACAGGGAGAAGGAGTGGGAGATGGAGCTACTGGAGAGGCAGACATGGGTGGTGTGCAAGGAGCAGGAAGATGTGGAACAGGGCTTGAATGCCTACAGCCAGAGGCATCAACAGGAAGGACATGCCCACATCACTGCTGTGTCAACAGGGTGCAGCCTGGCAGAGGTGAGCTTCTCACCTGCAGCCCTGCATGCAGCCCAGTACTGCACATCTGCTGTGGTGTGCTCAAGATGCAGCATCATGGCAATGTTAATGGTGGTATGTCTTTCCTTCTTCATTTCATTCATTTTTTGGCTACCTGTCCATGGTGGGGTCACAGGGATGGCAGTGACTCAGACAGATCATGTGCAGGCCCAACAGAACACATTTGGGTGTGTCCTTTTTTCTTGCACTTCTTTCTGCTTACTGACATCCACACTCCCACATCACCACTGTGTCAACAGTGTGTGGCTCTCCATGAGGTTGAGCAGCTGCATGGTGAGTGCTGCACGCACCACATGTGCTGCCTCAGGTAGGTCATACAACAGTGGGCCTGGCACATCTGTGCATGGCCCTAAACACCTCCACAGATGTGAGTGATGGCACAGGGTTGGACACAAGGTCATGCAGGTGCAGCATGAGTGTGAGGCATGGTGCATGGTTGAGGTCCTGGCTGGTGACTGCATAGCACACAAAGTCATGCAGGCCCATGCTGCTCTCAGCTGCACATGTCATGCCAGCATCATGGGGCAGCTTGAACCATGCTGGTGTGCATGTTTAGCATGGTGGTGGGCATGTGGGGGGTGCAATGGGGCACTCACAGGTTGAGCAGGAACCAGCACTGGCCTGCAGAGATGGCATCTGTAGGAGGCAGCCTAAGAACTATGAACAGCATGTAAAGTGGTGAGTGCTGGGTACACTCAAGGCAGTGCACGCATGCATGTGCATAGCATGCTGAGTGGTGCATATCCATTTGACTGGCAGGAGGCAGGCCTTGGAGGTTTTGAATGTATGTGTTTAGATGTGTCCATTGAGCTTATCTCAGGGTGGAAGGTGTCCATCCTGCCTTACTTTTCCAGCCAGATCTCCAGAGCCCATGCATTGTCCAACTCCCATAACATGCCCCCATCAACAAACCTGTTCTGAATGAAAGGTATGATGCTGTCTTCATTGGTTGTGGCAGCAGAGGCCCCACAGACTCTGTGTCCTGTATTTAAGCTGATGTAGATTGTTTTGATTGATTGTATGGTTAGCATTGTGCAGCTCTGTCCAACAAGAAAGCCATCATCATGAAGGAGGGTGGATGCCTTAGAGGGACCTGTGTATGTTCATCCTCACCAGATGCATGTTGACCTAATTGCCTCATTTTTCCACTGCAGTGCCTTGGACACTCGGCCATGCAGGCACTGTGTGTGGTTGGGGTGCTGACTGGCAACCACACAGCACACAAGGTCATGCAAGCCTGCACTGCTCTTGGCCATGTGCCCATATTGCTGCTGTATCAACAGCACATGGCCCCCTGCTTGCCTGCCCACATGTGTGCCACAGCCCCTTACCCATCCATGCCACCACTGTATTTTTTTTTTTTTCATTTTTGCTGCTGAGCACATGCTCCATACCCACCCTATCTGTGCCCATGCCTGCCTGCACCACTGCTGTATGAACAGTGTGCAGTGATTACAACCCCACCTGGCCACCCATGCCACCACTGTACCAGGGTGCTGCGCCCACATGCACATGCACACCTGCACCACCACCATTCCAGCACAGCATGGCAGGTTTCTGACTCACCACCTGCATCCATGCAGGTGATTGGTATGTACCTCCCCATCTGTGCTGGCCCACACACTCATGTCACTGCTGTGTCAACAGCACACAGCCCCCTACCTGCCTGTGCCACTGCTGTATGAACAGCATGGCCACCACCTTGCCTGTGCTACCACTGTGCCACGTGCCACACATTCTTCCTGCACATGCAATGTGCTGTGCTGGGTGTACACCAGCAGACAAACATTGTGCCCTCTTTTTCCTTTCTTTCATCCTCATCTCACATAGGAACCATTAACTTCCCTACAACATCACAGGTATGTGTTCTGTCAACAGAACTATCAAAACTATTTAATTTTGTGCCTATTGTTCATCCACTTCCATTTACATCTATCATTCTTTCCTTTTATTCTCTGTTGCAATATATATATCTACAACTGTAATTATGTCTTATTAGTTGATATTTCAATCCAACAGATGTTTACTCTATCTATACATTGTGCAAACCTCTTGGTAGGTTCTGTTCAGCCTATGTTTTTTTTGTATTGGATCATGCTACTATATCCATGAGTACTGCTATACAATCATGTTTGTCTTCTATTTTTATGCATCTACACTTAATGGCTTATTCATATTTTCTATTTTACTTTCCTTCTGCTCAGGTGCAGTGTTCCTGAGATGATGGACAGGGAGATAGATGAGTAGTGATCATTGTCAGTACAATGTACCTGCATAGGCTTTGCCAATAGATATGCCTGGGTATGGGTATGGGTCTATTGGTTTTCCAATCTACAATAGTAACTATACAGTTGATGTTTCTGTTTTGCTTTGTCTTTTCTGTCTAGGGGATTTTTTTTTTGTCCTTCTATCTATTTGTAATCTACAACACTCCCACATGCCATCATTGCTATGGGTATAGTTTTCATGGGTGATAGCCAGGGATGATTACTAGGGATGGGGACAGAGATGGGGACAGGGACAGGGACAAGGTCTGTTGCAGCCTATGTATAATGTCACAAACTTATCTATAATCACACAATATTTGATTGTATCTTATTTAGTCAATATTGCAACACAGCAGGTCTATACTTTACAGCTGGAGAGGCAATTGGAATTGGGATTGGTCTGTAAGTTGGACTTGGTCTGTAATTGGGTAGAGCAATTTTTCCTTTTATTTTTTGTTGCAACAACCTATGTATACTTTCTCAGATGATATCCTTTTACTCCATGTTGTGACACAATGTTACAAGGCACTTGCTTTGGCACCTCATAACGCGTTTCTTTTTCTTTTTCTTTTTCTTTTTCTTTTTTATCTTACTTACTAGTAAAGCGTAGTATTATTACTACAAGTGTGAGCTTAGCTCCACTTTGATAACGCAGGGTTGGGCAGGCTGAGAAAAGGATGGCAAAGATGGTACATGGCATTGAGATGTAGTGGGCGATGGTGCACGCAATAGTGCAGAGAAGTAGGACGTGGTAGAACATTGTAGGGTAATGCTCTATAGTAACAGGACGTGGGGGGTGTAGTAGATATAGTGCATGCTGCACTGAGTTTAGGCAGCGCTGTAATGTGGGGTTGTATGTGGGGTTGTAGCGCGTGCTACACAAACGTGGGGTAGGTGGTCTAGAGCAGTCTAGAGTACTCCATGACGATGTGGTTGTGATAAGTGGGTAAGTAGAACGTGTGTCAGTGAGACGTAAGAAAGATGTGTAAGTAATAATATAGCGAAGCTGAACAAATACCGTGGATATTTCCAACACACTTTACTTAGTAAGGACTCTCTTTTCTTTTCTCTAATATAGTACTTAAGTATTTACATACTTAAGTGTGAGCATAGCTCCAGGTACTATATTAGACTTATCTTTTATCTTTTATCTTTCTTTTATTTATTATAACATTTACTTGCTAAGGACTAATACTATACAATTAGCAAGGACTCTCCTTTCTCGTCTTTATTTACCATTGTTTATCTCATGTTCATTTTGCGCTTGTGGCTGAGCCACTTATATCACATGGACATGTCCTTACTGCGCAATACTGTGCAACTTTACTATACTTAGATCTCCAGTTTTGTATAAATAGTTGACAAACTGGTGGTCTTAAACCCCAGTCTTGTCAACTTCGCAATCTAGGGATTCTCCTTATACTGCGCTTGATTAAAAACTTGTTACAATCTTGCTTCATCCTCTCAGAACCAAGTCTAAGAACTCTAAGTCACTAAATGTCACTAAGACATCTTACACTCGTCACTCTGGATCCTCGTATCGTTATTGGCAGAATCATCCTCATAACTATATCATTAATCCCACTCTTCATCATCATCAGGAATCTCTATTACTTTCATCAAGCTCAGATCCAAACCTTGGTTACCAGGAGTAACATTTTAGATCTTCCCTAAGACCGTCCAATAGGCCGCTCTTAGCACACAACAGGTTTTTACACTAGTTGTATAGTAATAGTCCTTAGCAAGTAAATGTTATAATAAATAAAGAAAGATAAATGAGAAAAGATAAGTCTTGTATAGTACTTGGAGCTAAGCTCACACTCAAGTATATAAATACTTAAATACTATAAAAGACTTATCTTTTCCTTTCTTTATCTCTCTTTATTTATTTATTTACATTTACTTGCTAAGGACTATTACTATACAATTAGCAAGGACTTGTCTCATCTCATCTTTGTTTATCTTTGTTTATCTCTCATTCACTTCATGCTTGTGGCTACATTTACTTTAGCTTACTATGGACACATCTCAGGTCACATGACTCCATTGATTGCTGTGCAATCATCATTGATATGTGAACCTTATTTCCAGTTTCTATTCTTAGAACTCCAATTTTGTATAAGTAATTGAAAGCCTGGTGGTCTTAAACCCTAATCTTGTCAACTTCACAATCTAGGGATTCTCCTTCACTGCACTTGACCTAAGCTCACTATAAACTTGCTTCACTCCTAAAGGACTAAGTCTCAGGTCTCTAAGTCACTTAAGTGTCACTAAGGCATCCTAAACTCATCACTCTGGATCCTCATTTAGTCATTGATGGTATCATCCTCATCACTATCTTGTTGGTTCCACTCTTCATTGTCATCAGGAACATTTATTATGCTTATCAAGTGCATACCAACTACCTTGTTACCAGGGGTATAGTTATCACAAACTTTCCCTAAGACCATCCAATTGGCCACTCATAGCAGTGTGTGTGAATTTGACTATTGAATTGAGAAGCCATCTTGGCCCAGTCATCTAGGGTTTGGGTGATAAAACTATTGGATTTTTGTTTCATTTTTTACACTGCTGAGCAGTTCCTATCTCTCTATATCTTCTTATCTACATCCCATCTTCTAACATGTCTCATCTACCTCTAATCTACCTTATCTATATCTTATCTCATCTTATCTTTCCCATCTTCATCACCCTGATCTGCCCCATCTTGTCTTGTCTTGTCTAGTCTACATCTTCTGGCCTGATTCCCACATCTACATTAGGCCATGTCTTTTCCCTAACTGCATTAGGCAGTTCCCTTTGTCTCAGTCTTTGGAGTGGAGCTACAACTCTATAGCTTCATCTCCATATCTACTCTTTCCCCCTGTCATCTTGTCTTCTCTCCTTAAGTCTTTCTGCACCATGGAAAGCATCCCTTCTCAAGTCTGTGCCCTCATGTCTGGTGTCCTCTGTCTTCTTCCCCTGTCATCATCTCTACTCCCCCAGCTGCTGCAATCTACCTTGTCCATCCTCCTCATCCTCTTAGCCTGCTCATGCCTGTTCTCACAAAAACATGTAGTAGATGATCTCATAAAACAAATAGACCTCTAAGGTTAAGAGCAGAAAGACAATCCATAGAACATAGCCCCAGGGTGAAGACATCTGAGAGATGATAGAAAGTGCTGAGGTTGGGGCAAGAGGAGAAGGAAGATATAGTAGGATGACAGTAAAGTTGGAGAGGAGTCCTTACTATAAGAACAAAAGAGATCCCAGAAGGGGAATGATGTGTGTCAAATAGACAAACTGATGAAGACAGGCCATGCATGAGATGGAACTACAATAGTTCTTATTCTTCTAGTGTGTCTATCCTAGCTATATATAGTAAAAGGTACAGGGCACAGACCATTGAAGTATGTACTGTTGAACTGTTTATCTATGTGTGTATGTGTGTATGTGTGTGTGCAGTACTGAGCAAAAAAGGAAGGAAACATTACTTAAGCATAAGATCATCAACACCCCCCCATACTGTGTGCACACTCCACAAGTCCAAGACCAGTGTGATGTAAGATAAAAAAAGGGGAAGAGAGTGGTTTGGTCAAGATATCAGCTGTGACAAGTGAGGAAGGAAGATGTCGAATGGCAATGGAGTTGGAAGCGATGCACTCGTGAATGTAGTGGTGACATATGTCTATATGTTTAGTTCCACATGTGATGATAGGGTTAGATGCAATGTCAATGGAACCTTTGTTGTCACCATACAGTAAGAGAGGAAAAGTGAAAGCAAAACCTATCTCCTTTAGCAAGGAGTGTAGCCACATCCCTTGTGCAGCAGCTTGCAAAAGTGACATGTACTCTGCTTCTGTGGAGGAGAGGGAGACAGTATGCTGTTTTCTTGATGACCAAGCTATGGCTCCTCCTCCAAGCAGAAATGCATAGGCCCCAACTGACTTTATATTGTCCTTATCACCAGCCCAATCCAAGTCAGAGAACACAGATACTCCTGCCCCTTGGTTTTGGCCATAATGCAGGTGGAGGTGTAATGTTCCCATAAGATACCACAGGACATGGTGAGTGAGAGTGAGATGGAGAGGAAGGGGATTAGACAGGAACTGTGATAGCTTCATGATGGTGAAGGAGATGTCAGGTCTGGATACTATCCCAGTGTAAAGGAGTGATCCAACAAGCTGTTGATATTGGCTGTGAAGGGACAAGGAGGCAGAATAGTTGGTGTCCACTTTGGAGATCATTATTCCCAGAGGGAGGGGCATCAGTGTTGGATTGCAATTGCTCATCTGGAAGTGTTCCAGGACATCTGTAATATATGCTTCCTGATTGATGTCCAAGGTGCCCTTTGCTCTGTCCCTGGTGACATGGAGACCCAGATACAATTTGATCTCACCAAGATCTGTCATCTGAAAGAGAGATTTAAGCATGGATTTACAAGCTTTGACATCCTTGAGTGAGCCTCCCAAGATGGTGATATTGTCTACATATAGGACGATAATGAGGGGTTGGGAGGATTTAGTGGACATGTAAATTCCAGAGTCAGAGTACATGCAGGTGAATGAGAGGTTGAGTAGAGAGCTATGCATCTTGTGGTGCCATTGCCGTGATGCCTGCTTCAGGCCATAAATGGCTTTGGATAAGTGGCATACCTTCCCTTCTGTGCCAGGGACAATGAAACTGTGGGGTTGCTCCATGTATATTCCTTCATCAAGGTCTCCATTTAGGAAAGCAGATTTGATGTCCATGGAATGTACTTCCCAGTCTTCAAGTGCTGCAATAGTGAGCAGAGTCCATAGTGACTCAAAATGGGCAACAGGAGAGAAGGTTTTGTTGTAGTCCAAACCATGGATTTGGGTATAGCCTTTTGCAACAAGGCATGCTTTGTATCATCCATCTGCTTTGTGTTTGAACACCTATTTGTTTCCTACAACATTGTGACCTGGAGGAAGATCCACAAGATCCCAAGTGTGGAGATCTTGCAAGGAAGCAAGTTCATCATTGCAAGCTGATCTCCAGGAGTTGCTATTGGGGCTGG
>QLPN01002235.1:0-14442 GCA_003314395.1 Albatrellus ellisii | reverse complement strand
TGAGTGAGTACTCATCTCCATCTTATTCTCTCACTCTCTTATCACCACCCTGTGTGAGGCCGACGCTATGTTGAAGCCGAACAACTGAAGAAAAGCTAAAACAACAAAAAGGACGATCGTGCTTAGACTAGCGGATATCCCAGATATATTAGCGTATAGTAGAAAAGAGGAGAGGATGGTACTGTACCTAGCGGATATCCCAGATGATCAGAACTGGGGAATAAACCGCTAGGAGTTCTATGTATATATAGTACCCTAGAACGTGCACGGACCATGCAGTACAGTATAGGGCTGGAGAATGAGAAAGTAAAGTAGTGATGTCATATTTAATAATAGAGGGGACACGTCATTGCTGACTGAGCTCTGCAGTAACTGTGGGAGTGATTGGTGATACTCCGCAGTAGGTGTGGGAAGGATTGGTGAGCATGCGCAGTAAGTGTGAGAAAGAGAATCATAACTAAAGATAGAATGGGCCGATCGGAGATCGGATGACATATGCGTCATTGGCCGATAAAGACGAAGAGAATGAGTACGTGACCATGAGAATTGCTTCAATAGATCAGGAGTGATTATAAGATCTATGACGATAGAGGCATAAGAAAATAGAGAAAAATGAAGAGGAAAATAAGGAAAATGATAGCGGCCTGACACCCTGCAGCATACTTAAACCACATTGCATCACCTTATTGTGTTTGCAATCACTCACTCTCTGCTGCAATTATGCCTGCAATGACCCTCCCTTCAGGGTGTTGCTTATACACAATCTTATTTGCCCTTGCTTGCCATAACCTGCACATACACTAGGCACCTTGTAATGGACTTGTGTTTTCATTTTTCATTTTTCATTTTTCATACTTACTATAAGTGTAATATTAACTACAGTTGTTGATCTTAGCTTTAACTTATAGTAAGGACTCTATCTCTGTTCCTTTATAGTACTACAGTATTTACATACTGCACTGTGAGTTTTACTCCAAGTACTATAAAGCTTCTTTATCCTTCTATCTTTCTTTTACTTATATACATTTACTTGCTAAGGACTACCATTATACAATTAGCAAGGACTCATTCCCATCTCATATCTATTTACCTTTGTTTATCTCTCAATCATTTCATGCTTGTGGCTACATTTACTTTAGCTTACTATGGATGTGACTTGGTCACATGATCTTGTTGATTGCTGCACAATCATCATTGATCAGTGAACCTTATTTACTTGCACTATCTTTAGGATACTCTGTTTTGTATAAGTAGGGACAAGCCTGGTGGTCTTAAACCCCCAGTCTTGTCAACTTCACAATCTAGGGATTCTCCTACACTGCACTTGATCTAAGCTCACCTTCACCTTGCTACATTCTAAGAACTCAGTCTAAGATCTCTAAGTCACTTTAAGTGTCACTAAGACATCCTAAAATTGTCACTCTGGATCCTTGATTATGTGAGCACAGGTACGAGCCAACGAGAAAGAGAGAGAAGCAGATGGTGAGGGTGTGGTGGTACATGGTGCACACTAAGGTGCAGAGTGGGGAAAAGTGGTATGACATTGTAAGAAAATACCATAGAGCTGTAGAAAGTGGGGGGTGTAGTAGATATAGTGCGTGCTGCACTGAGTTCAGGCAGCGCGTGAATGCAGGGTTGTATGTGGGGGTGTAGTACGTGCTACACTAATGTGGGTAAGTGAGTCTAGAGCGGTCTAGAGCACTCTATGATGTGGTAGTGAGATGGGTAGGTGAGTGGAATGTGTGTCAGTAAGATGTAAAGAAGATGTGTAAGTAGTAGGTGGAGCGAAGCTGAACAAGTACCGTGAATATTTCAACAGATTAGTCATCAGCAGTATCATCCTCATCACTGTCTTGTTGATCTCACTCTTCATTGTCATCAGGAACATTTACTATGCATATCAAGTGCATACCAACTATCTTGTTACCAGGGGTATAGTTATTGCAAACTTTCCCTAAGACCATCCAATAGGCCACTCTTAGCAACTACAGTAATGGCAGAAGGAGTTGCACAGTTATTCAAAGACAACATCTGAAAGTTACATGGACTACTGGAGAAGGTTCTCTCTGACAGAGGCCCACAGTTTGCTTCAAAAGTTATGAAAGAATTGAACCAGATGTTAGGAATCAAAACATCACTCTCTACAGCTCATCACCCCCAGACAGATGGACAGACAGAGAGAATCAATCAGGAGATTGAACGGTATCTCTGAATCTTTGTCAATCATTGACAGAGTTATTGGATGAACTGGCTACCAATGGTGGAGTTCTGTTATAACAACAGAATCAATTCATCTACAAAACAAACACTGTTCATTTTGAATCATGGTCAAAATCCAAGAATGGGATTCAAGCCAGGAGAAGAATCAAAAATTGAATCTGTAGATGTATTCATTTATTCATTAGCTGGAGATAGAGAGGATGCCAAATCAGCTCTAAAAAAGGCATCAGAGGACATGAAGAAATATTACAATGCACACAGAGGGGAAATGCCAAAGTACAAAGTAGGGGATAAAGTCTGGCTTGATGTCTCAAACATACACCCATGAAGAAGTTGGACTACAAATGACTAGGACCTTATGTGATCACCAAAGTGTTATTCAATAACACTTATGAACTTACCCTACCCAAATTGTTTAGAATACACCCAGTTTTCCATGTGGTCAAACTACTTCTGTTCACACCAGACTCAATTGTTATCTTATCTTATCTTATTGCTATCACTCCCTCCACACCCACAGCCCATACCTATTAGTCAGTGCAGTCTGTGTGTGTCCTCAGATTCTATATCAGTAGATCAGTAGTATCTAGAATATTAAGTGGACATCTACCTCCTTCTTTCTTGTGTGTTGTCTAAACCAGTCTCTACTCAACTTTTCTTCTTCTTTGTTACTCACTTGCACTCCTTCAATGGAGCTCACTCTTCTCCTCTTTGTGTGCACATTCTTGGCCTTTATCATAGGCTTGGTCATGTTCTTCATCATCTACCACAACACTTCCAGATTCTCCCCATCAAGTTGCTGTCCATCACCTTCACTGCCACACCTTTCTACCTGCACCAACATCAATTCCTGAAAGGAAACAAAAGGCACTACCCACTCCAATAGTTATGGGGGGAAGAAAGATGCAAAGTAGAGGAAATTTTGAGTACTCAAAAAAGACACAGTAAAATTCAATACCTTATCAAATGGTATCCCAATGAATCCAATCCATGGGAACCAACTGCCATCATCACAAAAGATGTACCCAAGTTGGTGAAAGAATTCCATCTATCACACCCTGCCACTATTTGAGTCATTCAAAATATTGTGTTACCAGGAAACAACTTTTGAACAAAGCCACTATCCCTTGAGGATCTAACTTTGCAGCAGGTCTTGATCTCTACAGCACTGAAGTAGCAGAGATACCACTACACAGTCAAAGTTAATAGATACCCAGATCTCCTTGGCTGTACCTGAGCATTGCTATGGACATATTGCTTCTTGCAGTGGTTTTGCTGTCAAAAACTCTATTTCAATCAGAGCCATAATAATTGACTCAGACTATTGTGGTCCTTTCGAAATACCTCTGTAAACAATGGAAATGACACATTCCTTGTTAAGGAGCAAGATTGCACACATCACACAATTGATCCTTGAGAATATTTCATTGGCTGCAGTAAAAGAAGTTGAATCCTTGGATGGCACAAGTAGAGGAGTCAGGGGTTTAGCAGTCAGTTTATTGGGTTGTCTCACCCCTAACAGGGGGGTATTGTTACAATGCACTTGCTTTGGTACCTCATAATGGGTTTCTTTTCTCATTTTTTCTTTCTTATATTTTACTTACTATAAGTGTAGTATTAACTACAGCAGTGAGCTTAGCTCCTACTTATAGTAAGGACTCATTTCTTTTTCTCTTTATAGTACTTAAGTATTTACCTACTTAAGTGTGAGCTTAGCTCCAAGTACTATAAAGACTCATCCTTTTCATTTCTATCTTCTTTATTTATTTTACATTTACTTGCTAAGGACTATTACTATATGATTAGCAAGGACTCCTCTTTCTCACCTTTGTTTATCTTTGTTTACCTTTTGTTCATTTTGTGCTTGTGGCTAGACCACTTACATTTAATCATGGATGCATCTTAGGTCATGTGACCTCATTGATTGCTGCACAATCATTGGTGATCCATGAACCTTATTTACTTATACTATCTTTAGATCTCCAGTTTTGTATAAACAGTTGAAAGACTGGTGGTCTTAAACCCCAGTCTTGTCAACTTTGCAATCTAGGGATTCTCCTGTTGAGGTGCAATGATCAGCATGGCAGTCACCTGAGGCTGAGGCACTCCATTCAAGGAGGCAAGAAGGAGAGGGTGTGAGCATGTGGGGCAAAAGCCCAGAAAGAAGATGTTACAACACTGACATAGTGCAGAATATAGTAAGAGGGAGTGAAGTGGCTAGTACAGTGAGGGAGTGATGTAGAACTCAACTGAAGATCAGTGTCCCTAATCTGATGCTTATATATGTAAAGATGTGGCACACAGACCATGATTATGTAAGTAAAGTGTGGGGCATGGGTGCTGGAGTGAAGAGCAAAACCCTGTGTCAACATCTCCTACACTGTGCTTGATCTAAGCTTGCTACAAACTCACTTCACTCTAAGAACTAAGTCTAAGATCTCTAAGTCACTCTAAGCATTGCTAAGACATCCTAAACTTGCCACTCTAGATCCTTGTTTAGTCATCAGTGGTATCATCCTCATCACTATCTTGTTGATCCCTCCCTTCATCATCATCAGGAACAGTTACTACACTTATCAAGCATGTATCAACTACCTTGTTACCAGGGGTATTATCATATCAGACCTTCCTGAAGACTGTCCAATAGGCTGCTCTTAGCAGGTATTGTCAGAATGCTCTATTTTTCTCTTTATTGTACAATTTCTTTTAGTCTTATCATTTGAGATCTACTTCATACCTGTTATCATATCATAGATCTCTCATGATATAACTATGACTAGCTCTCTCATAGTTGCTTATATATCTTCTCACACATGCTATGCATCCATGACATCATTGATACTACATCTCTTACTTATCTGCCTGCCCTACAGCAGTATACATGGTCTGTGCACTGAGGCATTTACTATATATACTGTACTATGTAGTGTACTTGCTCTTTAGCTTAATACTTTTGGGATATCCACTATATGGTGAGTTAGTCCTTGAATATACTATCATCCTCTCTTCCTTTCATCTTCTAGTAGTTGTGTGACCTTGCTTCAGTGTCAACCTCACAACAAGTGTGTGGTTCATGCATTCAGTGGTGCTATTATGTTGTGGCATGTCAGTGGTCATCATTTCATGTTTAATGCCATGTGTGCACAGGAATTTCTGTGTGCACTCACCCATGTATTTCCCTCCACCATCTGAATGGAGCACCTTCAGTTTTGTACCTGTCTCAACTTCAGTGCATGCAACAAAGTCCATGAGACATTCATGCAGATCACTTTGTGTTCAAGGCTGTGAATGAAGACTTGTCATTGATAAATGTCACAAAGTGGTCATAGCCTTCACATGAGTGTGTTTGCATGGGCCTGCACAGATCTGAGAAGATGTGACTGAGAGCTTCATTGGAGCACATCTGTGTTGATTTTGTGATGCTGTGTCATGCATATTTGCCCTTGATGCAAGGCTCACATATCCTGAGAGAATTGCATGTCATGCCACTGGTGATGGCCATCCCCTTGACCATACCATTGCAGACCATGTGTAGGATGGAGTCTATGCTGATATGACTGAGGCAGCAATGCCAGGTCCATATGTCAGTGGTAGCCATGCTTATGTGAGGCCGACATTTGCCAGCAAGGTCACACAATGTAAAAGGAAGGGAAAAGAGCTAACAAGAGGGATGAGATCACGCTTGTGCAAACAGATATCCCAGATGTATTCAGCTGAAGAGTAATTACGATACAGCTGAAGTATATATACTAAAGAGAACCTGCACACGGACCATGTATGTACTCTAGGGCAGGTGTATCATAAAGGAATGCGCAGCATTCCTGTGAATGATCAATAAGCAACTTGCACAGCATCAGTAAGGATGTGCAGCATCTGTGAGAAGCTCTGTAAGTGACCGTGAGAATATGTGTCATATATGTATAGTAAATGGGCCGATGACAAATGATGAATGAGTCATACATAACTGCAATAAGATCTACATGATCTGATAAGATATCTTGTGTAGATCTTGAGTGATAAGGATAAAAGAAATCGTAAAATGAAAAGAAAAATAAAAGTGTCCTGACAAATACCCCCTCTTTTAGGGCGAGATGACTTGACGAGCATACGCAATTCCAGTAGAACCAAATCCTTGTGCACCTCGTTTAGTATCCTCCAATGATTGAACTTCAAGAACATCTGCAATAGAGATATGTTCAAGGATTAATTGAGCAATACAGTCACCATTATTGATTTTGAAATCTTCAGTGCCAAGATTAATGATGAGTATTTTCAATGTTCCCCTATAGTCTGAATCGATGACACCCACACCAATGTGAATAGAATTCTTAACAGCCAAACCACTGTGAGGTACAATACGGCCATAACAATGATCTGGTATAGCTAAGGCGATTTGGGTGTCAACCAATTTTTGACCATGTGAGGGAATAATGATTTCTTCAGCACTGTAGAGATCTAATCCAGTGGCATGCTCTGATCCTCTTGTAGGTAATTTCATGATGTCCAAAAGTTGTTTGACTGGTATTGAACATTTTTGAATAGTGCGTATTGCAAGGGGATATTTCATGTGGAATTCTTTGACCAGCTTGGGTACATCTTTGAGAATATTTGTAGCTGGTTCCCAGGAATTTTTGTCTTCTGGGTAATTTTTCCATTTGATGAGATATTGAATTCTCCCTTTATTTTTCCTACTATTCAAAATTGTTTTGACTTCGTATTGTTCAATACCGTCTTTGATAATTGGAGAAGGTGGGGATTTCACAACTCTTTCTGGAATTTCATTTGGAATGTAGGGCAATAATTTTGCAACGTGGAAGACTGGATGGATTTTCATTGACTTGGGTAGTGTCAATTTGTATGCATTATTTGACAGTACTTGTTCAATTGGATAGGGTCCAAGTCATTTGTGATCCAATTTTTTTGTTGGTCTTCCTGTTTGAATATTTGTTGCATCTAGCCAAACTTTATCCCCTACTGCGTATTTGGGCATAATTCCTCTGTGAGCATCATAGTATTTCTTCATGTGATCAGCTGCTTTTCTCAACGCTGATTCTGTGTCATCTCTCGTCCTCTTCATTCCTTCCACAAAATTTTCTACCAATTCGATAGTGGATGTCTTGCCCAATTCAAAACCCATACGAGGATTTTGTCCAGAATTAATCATAAATGGAGAGTATTTGGTTGAGGCATTGATTCTGTTATTATAGCAGAATTCTGCCATTGGTAACCAATTCATCCAATCTGATTGCCTGTGATCAACGAATATTCTGAGATATTGCTCGATCTCTTGATTGATTCGTTCTGTTTGGCCATCAGTTTGGGGATGATAGGCTGTTGATAATGCTGTCTTGATGCCCAACAACTGATTTAACTCTCATCATTTTGGATGCAAATTGTGGTCCCCGATCTGATATAATCTTTTCGGGAAGTCCATGATGTTTCCAAATGTTATCTCTGAACATCCTTGCTACTCCTTCTGCAGTCACATCTGATGTTGTTGCCATGATATGTATCATTTTGGAGAATCGATCTACGACCACAAGTATTGAGTCGTATCCTTGGCTTTCAGGTAATTGCGTGATGAGATCTGTAGATATGATTTGCCAAGGATTTGATGGTATTTCATTCGGTGTCAATTCACCTTGTGGTTTCTTTGTTATTGTTTTTGTTCTCTGGCAAACATCACAACTTTTGACATATTTCCCAATGTATGCCGCCATTCCTTTCCACCAGAATGTTCTTGACACTAACTCTAGTGTTCTCCATTGTCCTGGATGTCCTGCAATGGGGGTGTCATGACAATATTTGACGACTTCTGCTCTACAGCTATCAGGGACAAGGATTTTGTCTTTGAATGTAATTAATCCTTTTTTGTTCTGTCCCCATCCTGCTATGGTGGCTGTTTTGCATTCGTCTGCCGATAATTCTGCCCACATCTTGACATCTCCATCTTTCTCCTGTTCGTCTGCGATTTTCTGAAGTAGTGGAATGTTGTTTGCCATAACTGCTATAAAGTGTTTGTCTGTAATTTGGGATGTGCAAGTGCTATCAACCAGATCACTTGATTTGAAAAATTCGGGTTTGAGCAGTATGACATTCTCATTGTCATGTTCCACCCCCTCTTTATGATCCACTCATCTCGAGAGGAGATCAGGTTTGGCTGAACTCTTTCCTGGTCTGTGGGAAAGGTGAATATTGAACCTAGAAAGAAAGAGAGACCATTGAGCCTGACGACAGTTCAATTTCTGGGCACTCATAAAGTACTCTAGGTTTTTGTGATCCATAAGGATCTGGACTGGACTATCTGTTCCTTCTAGATAGTGCCTCCATTGCTCTAGTGCGCGTATAACAGCCAACATCTCTTTGTCGTAGATGTCATAATTTCTCTCTGCCGGTGATAATCCTTTGCTGATATACGTGACTGGATGCCACTTCTCATCATCTCTCATCTGTGACAGTACCACTCCTGTAGCATAACCTGAGCTATCTTCTTCTACAAGGTAAGGATGATTGGGTTCAGGAAAGACCAAAACTGGCTTTGAACATAACGCAGTTTTAAGGTTATCAAAAGATTCTTGTTGTTCTGAATCCCAATGCCATTTGATATCTTTTTGTAGAAGAGAATTGAGAGGTTTAGCTATATCTGAGAATCCTCTGATAAAACAATGATAGAAATTTGTGAAACCTAAGAAAGAGCGGACCTCTGTAACAGAGGTTGGGACAGGCCAATCAGCGATGCCTTGGACTTTGACAGGATCCATCATGATTTTGTCAAAGGATATTTTAAGTCCAAGATAATCGATTTCTGTCTTTTCAAAATGGCATTTTTCCGGTTTCAGATATAGTTTGTTGTCGCGTAATATCGTCAACACCTCTTCCACCATAATCCTATGTTCTTCAATCGTCGCTGTGAAGATAAGGATGTCATCCATATAGACCACTACTTTTCCTTTTGCTATCAATTCTCAGAAGAGATGATTCATCATTGTTTGGAATGTAGCGGGACTATTGGTCAGTCCGAAGAACATAACTAGAGGTTCGTATAACCCTTGGTTTGTGATGAAGGCAGCCTTCCATTCATCTCCTTCTTTGATACGAACATTGTTATAACCCCATCTAATATCAAGTTTGGTGAAATATTTTGCCCCTTTGAGTTTATCAATCAATTCTGAGATGAGTGGTAATGGATAAGAATTTTTGATTGTAATCTTGTTGAGGTGTTGATAATCTTGAATAGGACGTAACTCGCCTGATTTCTTTTTGATAAAGAAAAATGGGGAGGCCATAGGCGATTTTGATGGTCTGATTCATCCTGATTTCAAATTCTCTTTGATAAATTTCTCCAATTCTTTTTGTTCGGTAAATGAGAGATTGTAGATTTTCCCCATGTGCATTTTCGCGTTTGGTTTTAATTCGATTGCATGATCCCAGGTTCGTTTGGGGGGTAATTCATCGAATGATTCTTTTGCAAATACCAATTTAAAACCATGATATGCTTTGGGTACTATGTCTTCAAAAGACTTCTTGATCTTTCATTTTTCTGCTTCTATTGCAAGATCCTGAGATATGTTCAATATGGATGCTTCCAATTCAGGATCTCCGACCATGATGCATAGTACTTTGTCCTCTTTTCCTATTGCGTCTTCTTCTTCATCTTTGACTTCCTTCAATTCAGGAACTTCCTTCTTCTTCTTCAATTTGTGTTCCCTTTGTTCTGCAACTACCCTGACATGACACCTCTGTGGACATCTTGTGAAGTTCACTCTGCCTGTTTCCCAATTTATTTCTGGATTGTAGATCTTTAGCCATGTTTTGCCAAGGATTAGGTTGACTTTTCCTAATCCAGTGATACAGAATGTAGTTCTTTCTGTATGATTTTGGATTTTGACTATTAGATCTACTGTTTCTTTGATGGAACCTCGTTCATTTTTTGTTCCATCAACATTATAGACTGGGATAGCGATCGGGAGTGTTTTTGTGATGAGATGATTATTTTTGACGAATTCTTTGTCTATATAACAGGTTGTTGCTCCCGAATCGACTAAGGCTTGAGTGGTAATCACTTGTCCATTATCAGGTCTTTTTACTTCCAATTCTATCATAGGTAATTCCGTTTGTATTCCCATGACGATGTGCTTTTCTTTTTGAGAGGACATACTCTCTGATGTCTTTCCTTTGGTCTTCTTTTCTGATGCAATGTGATTAAATATTTCAATCGGATCACATACATTGGCATGGTCAACAGCGCCATCATCTGGAGTAAGTACCGAAAAACGATTGGATGAGGTAGCAACATCTACTACTCGTCCTTTCCAAAACCCGCCTCTCTCGCAATTTTCTTTATCACCTCGTTGTTCAACATCTGTGCAAATTCCTCTGTAGACATACCCCTAATCTGCTTATGAATAGTGCGTAGTTTCTCTTTCTTCTTCTGCAGACAGTCTCGTGATATATGCCCTTTCTCTCTGCAGTTGAAGCAAATGATTTCTCGGCATCTTTGTGTGTGGTCTACGTCCATGGGTACCATCTCATTGCTGGCTTTATGGGTTGCAGAAGGATTAGCGACATTATTCTGAGTATTAGCATTGCGGTTGTATCTGGGTCCCCAGCTTGAGGATCCCCTATCTGTAACCAATTGCTTAAATTCTCTCATATGTCGATCTGTGCTCTGTGCCATTTGTTGCCATGATAAGTATGTGGAAGGGGGAGGGTGAATGTTGTAGACTTTTTGGAGAAGATCCATGTTTAATCCTCTTTTATAGCAGTCGATCAATGCTTCCTCGTCATATTTTGTCTTTGCTGCTATTAAGAGGAATTCTGTAGTGAATTCTTCTGCTGACTTTCCCCCTTGTCGTAGTTTGTGCAATTGTTGTTGCGCCGTTTGTGCTTCGTCTGGATCACCAAATTGTGCTCATAATTTCATGTCAAAGTCCATCCAGTTTGTGAAAGGTTCTGGATATATCGGGTTATTTGGGTGGACTTCATGTAATCGTTGTTTTGCTACAACTAGGTTTCTCCAGGCTTCTGTGCTTCCTCCTATCATATATGATAGGGCATATGTAATTCTGTCACTATCTGTCCACGTTTTATTTGCTGCAAATACAAGAAATAATTCTTGTATGAAGGAATCAAGCTTGTCATGCTTCCCTGAGTATGGAGTAGGTGACAAAACTTTTACCCGGTGTTGGGCAAATACGTGGCCCGTGGGGGCAACAGTGTGGCCAGAGATATTTGTCAAAGGTGGCATTTGGGTTTGGGGGATGGATAGCATCAATGTTATTTTGGCCAAGGACTTGGTTATCTCGACCAATGCATTCCTGTGAGGCCGACGTTTGCCAGCAAGGTCACACAATGTATAAGAAGAGGGAAGAGCTAACAGAGGGATGAGATCACGCTTGTGCAAATGGATATCCCAGATGTATTCAGCTGAAGAGTAACTACAATACAGCTGAACTATATATACTAAAGAGATCCTGCACACAGACCATGTACATACTGTAGGGCAGGTATATCATAAAGGAATGCGCAGCATTCCTGTGAACGATCAATAAGCAACTTGCACAGCATCAGTAAGGATGCGCAGTATCTGTGGGAATATGTGTCCTCTATATATAGTAATCGGGCTGATGACAAAATGTGAATGAGTCATATATAATCACGATAAGATCTACATGATCTGATAAGGTATCTTATGTAGATCTTTGAGCGATAAGGATGGAAGAATTCGTAAAATGAAAAGAAAAATAAATGCGTCCTGACAAATACCCCCTCTTTTAGGGTGAGACAACTCGACGAGCATATGCAATCCCAGTAGAACCAAACCCTTGTTCTCCTCTTTCAGTATTTTCCAATGTTTGAACTTCGCAGACATCGGCAATAGAGATATGTTCGAGGATCAGTTGAGCAATGCGATCGCTGATTTTGATTTTGAAGTCTTCAATGCTGAGATTGATGATAAGTATTTTCAAAGTTCCCCTATAGTCTGAGTCGATGACACCTGCACCAATATGAATAGAATTCTTAACAGCCAAACCACTGTGAGGTGCAATACAACCGTAGCAGTGATTTGGTATAGCTGAGGCAATTTGGGTGTCAACCAATCTTTGACCATGTGAGGGAATAATGATTTCTTCAGCACTGTAGAGATCTAATCCTGCGGCGTTTTCTGATCCTCTTGTAGGTAATTTTGCGATGTCCGAAAGTTGTTTGACTGGTATTGAACATTTCTGAATAGTACGTATTGCAAGAGGATGTTTTAAATGGAATTCTTTGACCAGCTTGGGTATGTCTTTGAGAATGTTTGTAGCTGGTTCCCAGGAATTTTCGTCTTCTGGGTAATTTTTCCATTTGATGAGATATTGAATTTTTCCTCTATTTTTCCTACTATTCAAGATTGTTTCGACTTCATATTGTTCAGTACCATCTTTGATGATTGGAGAGGGTGGAGTTTTTACGATTCGTTCTGGGATTTCATTTGGTGTATAGGGTAATAATTTTGCAACATGGAAGACCAGATGGATTTTCATCGACTTGGGTAATGTCAGTTTGTATGTATTGTTTGACAATTTTTGTTCGATTGGGTAAGGTCCAAGTCGTTTATGATCCAATTTCTTTGTTGGTCTTCCTGTTTGGATATTTGTTGAGTCTAACCAAACTTTATCCCCTATCGTGTAAATGGGTGTAACTCCTCTGTGAACATCGTAGTACTTCTTCATATCATCAGCCGCTTTCTTTAGTGCTGATTCTGCATCATCTCTAGTCCTCTTCATTCCTTCTACAAAATTTTCTACCAAGTCGATAGTGGACATCTTGCCCGATTCAAAACCCATACGAGGATTTTGTCCAGAGTTAATCATAAATGGGGAGTATTTGGTTGAGGCATTGACTCTATTATTGTAGCAAAATTCGGCCATTGGTAACCAATTCATCCAATCTGATTGTCTATGATCAATGAATATTCTGAGATATTGTTCTATCTCCTGATTGATTCATTCTGTTTGACCATCGGTTTGAGGATGATAGGCCGTCAACAATGCTGTTTTGATGCCTAATAATCGGTTCAACTCCTTCATCATTTTGGAAGCAAATTGTGGTCCCCGATCAGATATGATCTTTTCGGGTAGTCCATGATGTTTCCAAATGTTATCTCTGAACATCCTTGCTACTCCTTCTGCTGTTACGTCGGATGTTGTTGCCATAATATGTATCATTTTTGAGAACCAATTGACTACCACAAGTATTGAGTCATATCCTTGACTTTCAGGTAATTGCGTAATGAGATCCATGGATATGATCTGCCAAGGATTTGATGGTATTTCGTTTGGTGTCAATTCGCCTTGTGGTTTCTTTGTGATTGTTTTTGTTCTCTGACAAATGTCGCAACTTTTAACATATTTCCCAACATATGCTGCCATTCCTTTCCACCAAAATGTTCTTGACACTAGCTCTAGTGTCCTCCATTGTCCCGGATGTCCTGCGATTGGAGTATCATGACAATATTTGACGACTTCTGCTCTGCAACTATCTGGGACTAGGATTTTGTCTTTGAACATGAGTAATCCTTTATTGTTCTGTCCCCATCCTGCTATGGTAGCTGTTTTGCATTCGTCTGCTGATAACTCTGCCCACATTTTGGTATCTCCGTCTTTCTCTTGTTCGTCTGCAATCTTTTGAAGAAGTGGAATATTGTTTGCCAAGACTGCTATGATGTGTTTGTCTATAATTTGGGATGCGTAGGCACTATTCACCAGATTATTTTTGAAAAATTTGGGTTTTAGCAGTATGACATTCTCATTGTCATGTTCCACCCCCTCTTTATGATCCACTTGTCTCGAGAGGAGATCTGGCTTGGCTGAACTCTTTCCCGGTCTGTGGGAAAGGTGGATATTGAACCTAGAAAGAAACAGGGACCATCGAGCCTGGCAATGGTTTAATTTCTGGGTACTCATAAAGTACTCTAGGTTTTTGTGATCTGTAAGGATCTGGACAGGACTATCTGTTCCTTCTAGATAGTGTCGCCATTGCTCCAATGCGCGTATAACAGCTAACATCTCTTTGTCATAGATGTCATAATTTCTCTCTGCAGGTGATAACCCTTTGCTGATATACGCCACTGGGTGCCACTTCTCGTCGTCTCTCATCTGTGATAATACTGCTCCCGTAGCATATCCTGAACTGTCTGCTTCTACAAGGTAAGGACGATTGGGTTCAGGGAAAACTAAA
>QLPN01002230.1:0-32395 GCA_003314395.1 Albatrellus ellisii | reverse complement strand
CTATCGATGAAGCTGCATACTGTGCTGTGGCGCTGCCATGCATGCGCGGGAATTTTGTGCCACACTGCTGTGCATGTGCATGTGCCGAGCTGCTGCATGCAGTGTGCCACACCAGGGGACAACTTTTTTGTAGCAGTGCTTCGGACATGAAAAAAACCACATGTTCCCATTCCTCATCCCATTATATTATAGATGATAGGGGGAGGAGGAGGATGAATTTTGTGTTCAATGATGATGTCTTTGACAAAAGGATGAAGTTTGATGACATGGAAGACAGGATGTATTTTCATCGTCTTGGGGAGTTTGAGATGATATGCATTGTTTGAAAGTACTTCAAGTACTTCATATGGTCCAAGACGTTTGTGATCCAGTTTCTTCATTGGTCTTCCTGTGTCGATATTGGTAGCTTCAAGCCAAACTTTATCTCCAATGGCATAAACAGGAGTTTTGCCTCTATGTTCATCATAAAACTTCTTCATATCATCTGCTGCCTTCTTCAACGACACTTCTGCTTCTTCTCTGATGCATTTGAGCCCTGCTACAAACTTGTCCACTGAATCGATTTTAGTAGATGTATGAGGTTCATGGCCCATTTGAGGATCTTGTCCATAATTCAGCATAAATGGTGAATAATTCATTGCTGAATGGACGCGATTATTGTAAGCGAATTCTGCCATAGGCAACCAGCTTGCCCAGTTGTTTTGCTGATGGTTGATAAAGATGCAGAAGTATTGTTTGATTTCTTGATTTATCTGCTCTGTTTGTCCATTGGTTTGAGGATGATAAGCTGTGGACATAGCTGTTTGAATCCCCAATAGATGGTTTAATTCGCACATAATTTGTGATGCAAATTGAGGTCCTCTATCTGATAATACCTTCTCTGGGAGACCATGATGTTTCCAAACATGATCTCTCATAAGGCGTGCCACTCCTTCTGCTGTAATCGTCTCTGTTGTTGGAATAGCATGAATCATTTTGGTAAAACGATCCATGACCATGAGAATAGAATCGTTGCCTTGGCTTTCAGGCAATTTGACGATGAGATCTGTAGAGATGATCTGCCAAGGATGTGAGGGGATCTCATTAGGTGTTAACTCTCCTTGTGGT
This sequence comes from Albatrellus ellisii, assembly GCA_003314395.1. NCBI lineage: Eukaryota > Fungi > Basidiomycota > Agaricomycetes > Russulales > Albatrellaceae > Albatrellus > Albatrellus ellisii. The sequence continues at coordinate 31,288 of QLPN01002230.1, read as the reverse complement.
TTTGTAGGGAAAGTCTTTGTCATAAATCACATCCTTTGACATATTTCTCCACATATGACACCATATTTGGGAACCAGAAGTGTTGTCGAACCATTTCTAGGGTTTTCTTGTAACCAGGATGTCCTGCAAGAGGTGAATCGTGGCAAGTCTTCATCAGTTTGGCATACATTGTTTCTGGGACATAGAGTTTCCCATCATAAAAGAGCATCTTCTTTTCATCTTCACTCCACCATGCAAATACTGCAGTTTTCCTCAAGTCTGCATCCAACTTGTCCCAAACTTTATAGTCATGATCTTCTTTTTGCACATCCATGATTTTCTTTAAGATAGGAGGGCTAAGAGCTGCAAGGGAAATTTTGTGTTTGAAAAATTCCGGCTTGAGCAAGATGACATTCTTGTTGTCATCTTCTACCCCCTTCTTATGGTCTGAATGTCTCAAGAGGAGATCAGGGTGAACATTGGCAGAGCCCAGTTTGTGGACCATATCAATCTGGAAGCGAGACAAATAGAGAGACCAATGTGCTTGATGACAATTGAGTTTCTGGGCTGTCATGAAGTATTCCAAGTTCCTGTGGTCAGTGATGACCTGAACAGGGTGAATGGAACCTTCAAGGTAATGATGCCATGCTTCTAAAGCACGAATGATGGCCAGCATCTCTTTGTCATATATGTTGTAGTTACGCTCAGCAGGCGACAAACCCTTACTGAGGTAGGCAACAGGGTGCCACTTGTTATCCTGTTGAAGCTGTGAAAGAACTGCACCAGTGGCATAACCAGAACTATCTGCTTCAACTCTGAACAGATACTGCTTGTCTGGAAACACCAAAACTGGCTCAGAACACACAGCATCTTGTAAATGAGTGAATGCCAACTGCTGTTCATCATTCCAATGCTACTTGACATCCTTCTGCATAAGCTCATTCAAGGGTTTAGCAATGTTAGAAAACCCAAGAATAAAGTGACAATAAAAATTGCAGAAGCCCAAAAATGAGTGGACGTCATGAAGGTTTTGTGGAATTGGCCAGTCCTTGATACCCTGTACTTTAACTGGATCCATAGCAATCTTGTCAAAAGAAATCTTCAAGCCAAGGAAGTTGATAGATGTTTGTTCAAACTCACATTTCTCTGGTTTGAGATAGAGCTTGTTATCTGCAAGTATTTGAAGGACCTCCTGTGTGACTTTGCAATGTTCCTCCAACATTGCTGTGAAAATCAAGATGTCGTCCATGTAAACCACCACAACCCCTCATGAGATGAGACCATGGAATAAGTGGTTCATCATTGTCTGGAAGGTGGTGGGGCTGTTGCAAAGGCCAAAGAACATGATGAGAGGTTCAAATAGTCCTTTATTGGTGACAAAGGCAGCTTTCCATTTGTCACCATCTTTGATCCTAACATTGTTGTAGCCCCAATGAACATCCATTTTTGTGAAGTATCGTGCTCCACGAAGATGATCAATCAATTCCAAAATGAGAGGAAGAGGATAACTGTTCTTGATCATCATGTCATTGAGTTTGCAATAATCTTGGACAGGTCGAAGATCTCCAGATTTCTTTTTGATGAAGAAAAAGGGTGATGCCATGGGAGATTTTGAGGGATGAATATGACCACTTTTCAAATTCTCTTCAATGAATAACTCTAGTTGTTTTTGTTCATCCAAAGAGAGATTGTAAACTTTACCAGCAGATGGTTTTGCACCTGGTTTAAGTTCAATCACATGATCCCAAGGATGTCTTGGAGGAAGAGAATTGAAAGCTTCTTTGTCAAATACCCGTTTGAAATGATGATAAGCTTTGGGTACAATGTCTTCAAAATTCTTTTTCAACTTCTTCTTTTCTGCTTCAATAGCAAGTTCTTGGCTAATATTTTGAATGGATGCCTCCATTTCCTTCTGGTCAACCATAACCATCAATATCTGATCTCCTTCTTTGGCTGTGATCCTTTCTTTGGCTTCTTGATGTATGGTCCGATTTTGCTGTCTCATCAACCTTTTGTTTGACTTCCATACTTGTCTGTCAGCTTTGAGATGTACTTCACATCTGCATGGACACCTGGTGAAGTGTATTTTTCCCTGTAGCCAATTGATTTCAGGATTATGGATTTTCAACCATGATTCACCAACAAGGACGTTCTTTTTGCCCAAGTTACAGACTGCAAAGGTAGTGTGTTCAGTATGGCCATCGATAGTCATGATGAAGTCAATCATTTCTTCAATAGATCCTCCTTGGTTGAGCGATCCATCAACATTGTAGACAGGGATGGGTTTTGCTAGTTTTTTTGTGTTTAAATTGTTTTTCTTGACAAATTCTTTGTTGATGTATAATCCAGTAGCACCAGAATCAAGGAGTGCATCAACTTCTAGAATTGCTCCAGTATCCACTGTTTTGATTTTGAGTTTCATTTCAGGGAAACTGGTGACATCGAATAATGTTCTTCTGATGTATTCCTTTTTCTCGACAAGAGGAATAACCTGTTGCACTTGAGGCTTCACTTCAGACTGAGAGTAAGACGGAACAATGCATGTTAAATAAATTTGTGTACAAGCATTGAGACGATCAACATCTGTGTCATCAGTCTGAAGCATAGAAAACCTGTTATAGGACAGCAAACTCATGCTTAGTTCCTGTCCAACCCAAAACCCAACTGCTGTGCTCCACTCTTTAAGCTATTCAGATCATTCAATCTGAGACCACGTGCCTGAAACTCCTTCTGCATCTCAGCCAAGAAGTCTGCTTCGTTCAGCGCACGCATCTCTTGAAGGGTCATTGCATTCCCCCTTCTTTGTTGTTGTTGCCCCTGAGGGTGCCTTGGCTCGGGACATTCTCTTGTGAAATGTTCTTCTTTGCTGCAATTGAAACATAGACGAGGGCATGGTCCTTGAGTTCTGTTGACATCCATTGGTTTTCCTGCAGGTGCAGCAGTAGAAGTGAATTGTTGAGGGGTGAAATTATGCTGTTGCTGCCCCTGTTGTCTTCCATACTGCTGCTGCTGCGTCTGTCTTCATCCCCAAGTTGACTCAAAGTTCTGCATATCCTGATATGCATATGCCCTGACTCTTGCTTGTCTGATCCATCCTTCTAAATCACCAGGGAGAGGTGTCTCGACATAACAGGACTGGAGAAGGGGGCAATTCATCCCCTTTTTGAACAATGTGCATAATGCGCCATTGTTATATCCAGATGCTGTTTTGTAAAGGAGGAATTCAGTGATGTATTCCTCTATATGATGACTTCCCTGCGAAATAGTTGTCAATTTTTGTTGAGCTGTTTGCTCCTCATTATGATCTCTGAAGGTGATCTTCATCATTGTCAAGAGTTCATTGAATTTCTTGAACAGCTTGTCATACTTGTGAGGCTCTACTCTGTAAGCCTCCATATCTTGTAAGACCCCTTTCTTCCATTCTTCTGCGTATCCTCCTTTGATGTAGGATAATATGACGGTTACCTTGTCTTCATCTTTGTATTCTGGGTGTGCTCGAAGGACAAGGTAAATTTGATCCAAGAATGATTGGAACTTCTTTTTGTCACCATCAAAAGGAGTTGGTTCTGTGACACAAACCTTGGGAAGGTGGACATGGGGTGGGTGGCCTATTCCTGACCCAGAAGAGTGGCCTCCTTCTCCTGATGCTAGGCATGTCATCAGATCCATCATCGCTTGTTGTTGCTGCACTAGCAACTTCTGCTGATCCTGTATTATCTTCATCATCTCCCCAAAAGTTGGTGGTTCATGCTCTTGATCCATAGGAGCAGATGGAGCAGATGGAGGTACTAGAGTTGCTGCTAAGGCTGTACCAAGACTGTTGATTTCAGATTCTAAGTGTTGTGACGTTGACGGTTCTTGATCTCCTAAACTTGTGAATTGATTCCTCAAGTGTGATTCTGGCTCCTTGCTGTCTTCTCTGTGTGCTGGGGGAGATGGTTGTCTTGAGACAGATTGACTGATGATCTGTCTGATGATTTCTATGAGTGTTCCAGTACTTCTGTAGTTGAGCGATGTCAAATCGACAGCATGCTCAGTCATAAAACAGAAGCACTATATTCTTCAATAAAATGCGCAGATGATAATGCAGACAAACATGAAAACAATGAAGACTTTGAAAAGAGATATGTCTATGCTAGTATGTAGATGTTTGAGGGCCCCCTGCGATGTAAGAAGCGAAGTGGTTGTGGGGATTGATATGAAAAGTGCGATCAGGGTTAGCTCCTAATTCTAGGAGGACAGGGGGAGGGACAAGCAAGGGGTCGTTGTAATACTGATAGAGCAAAGATCTGAAAAAGGTAGGAGGGTACTTAATACGGTACCATCTATCCTGATTCTTCCAATGCTCTGATCTTGGATCTGGAAAGATCCAAAAGGGGAACTGCTCGTAGTTTGTTGCAGGTTCATTGGGATGTTGGATGATGATGTGTGCATGCCAAGCAAGAAGGTGACAACGAAGATGGAGGCAAGTGGTAGAAGGACGAGTGACGGGGAGGAGTGAGTAGAAGTTGACATTGAATCCTTCATCTAGAAGATGCTCTGTCCTAGAGTGAGTGTGGGGGGGATGAGGGTGGTGTGTAGAAGGGGCGGGCGGTCCCTGAGCTGTTAGAAGACCCACCAAGTTCCCAGGAATCTGTGTATCATACAAGGTCCTCCCAGAACATCCACGATTGCATATTGATCACTCAACTCCAAGTGTCCACCACATGCATGCTGTGGAGGATGTCACTGGGCACAAGGTGGAGGTGTAGGGGGTGAACACTGTAACAACCCGCAACAATCTGGAGAGTGGAAGAAGGTGAGCAAGGGATGTAGACTTTAGTCCACAAGCTACAGATACACTCACTCTCATGTTTCTGCCACTTGCAGTGTTGACAGAAATGGAGAGGAGGGTGAGGGAAAAAGAGTTGATGATAGAAACACTTCTGTTCACGTTTGGGTTTATGAATGAAGCCTATGGTGTAAAAGGGATTACAGACAAATTGGTGGTGAAAACACCTGTCTGCAGGAAAGGGAGGAAGAGGAAAGGTGTGGCAGGGGAGAGAGTTCTGATCAATTGTGAGGCCAACGCAATAGCTAAAGCCAAACAACTGAAGAATACTAGAAACAAAGGACAATCACACTTAGGCTAGTGGATATCCCAGAGGATATTAGCGTATAGTGAATGAGAAGAGAGAAGAGTACTGTACCTAGCGGATATCCCAGATGATCAGAACTGGGGAATAAACCGCTAGGAGTTCTATGTATATATAGTACCCTAAAATGTGCACAGACCATGCAGTACAGTATAGGGCCGGAGAATGAGAAAGTAAAGTAATGATGTCATATCTAATAATAGAAGGGATGCATCAGTGCTGACTGAGGCTCTGCAGCAACTGTGGGAGTGATTGGTGATACTCCGCAGCAGGTGTGAGAGAGATTGGTGAGCATGCGTAGTAAGTGTGAGAAAAGAGATCATAGCTAAAGATAGAATGGGCCAATCAGAGATTGGATGACATACATGTCATCAGCCAATAAAGATGAAGAGAAAGAGTATGTGACCATGAGAATTGCTTCAATAGATCAGGAGCGATTGTAAGATCTATGATGATATAGATGTAAGAAAATAGAGAAAAATGAAGAGAAAAATAGGGAAAATAATAGCGGCCTGACAACTACCATGTTGTCATTGTTGCAACTGCTGTGTCATGTCTGTGTCATATCTCCCTCTTTGTTGCCCTGTCACATTGTGTTATTGCATCTATTGTGCTAAACTACTAATTCCTACAACTTTGGCATCTAGAGAATCTTACAACTTGCATCCCTCAGCAATTGTTGTGGTTGTGGTTGTAGTTTCTGCCATCACCATCCCACAGTGCATGTCACTGGCCATCCACCTTCTGGTTAAAGACCCATTTGTTCCCTACCACATTATGGCCTGGGGGGAGGTCATTAAGTGACAAGAGCTCTTCCTTGGAGGCTGCATGCCAGGAATTGGAGTCAGGACCAGACAGGGCTTGCTTCAAGGTAAGTGGGTCATGTGAGATAGTGTGGGAAAGAATGGCCAAGACCAAAGGCATGTCACTGTGAGGAGTGGTGAAAATGTTGTTGTTGTCAGAGTTCCCCCCCTCACCAAGGATGTTGACAAACTTGGAAGGACCATAGGCACTATCACAGAATTGCAGAGGCTGGTGGGTGATGCAGTGAGAAGTGGACTTGTCCCAGAACAACCACCCCTTGGTCCCAGCCTCATAACTGACAAAGGTGAGTGGGCAAGACTTGGGGTCAAGCTTGCCCCACTGATGGTCAGGAACCTTGACCCACACATGGCAGCCAAAGACACAGAGGTGGGAGATGTCAGGAGGAACATCAGTGGGTGACCACAAAGAGCAAGGAATTTGCCAGTGCAGGCATCATGCCAGTGAGAGGTTGTAGGTGTGGATGGCAATGCAGACAGCATCCTCCCAGAACCATGACAACAATCCAGCACAGTGCAGGAGGCTCAGTGCTCGATCCAGAATTGATTGGTTCCATTGCTCAGCACATCTGTTCTGCTGTGGAGAATAGGGCACTGTGAGCTGATGAGCAACACCCTTCTCACACAGGAGGTCTGATACAGAACCAGCCAGGTGCTCTCCCCCATGATCCATGTGGAGGGCCTTAGGCCACTGGCCAAAGAGGGTGTGAACTTGAGCAAGGTAGTGATCTAGTGCACCAGAAAGCTGATCCTTGCAGCACAGTGGGTGTCAGAACATACCTATTTTTCCTTTCATTTTACAATTTCTTTTACTCTTATCACTCAAGATCTACAAGATATATCTTATCTCATCTTATCAGATCATCAGTAGATCTTATCGCAATTATCTATGACACACATCTTCATTACTCATTGGACTGCTTACTATACTACTATGACTACATTTCCCATAGTCACTTATTGATGCTGTGCAGTGCTGCACATTGCTTACTGATAGTTCTCACTGATGCTGTGCATCTTACTTACATATGCCTACCCTATAGTGACAGCACATGGTCTGTGTGCTGATCCTACTAGTACTTCTGTTGTACATATCTCTTTAGCTTTATACATCTGGGATATCTGCTTATCAGCATGACATCATCCTTAGTGTATTGTCTCTATCATTCCTCCCTCTCCCTCTTTTACAGTTGTGGCTTTGCTGATTAGCATGCACCTCACAATTGTATCCTTTACTAGTGACTTCCTATCCTCCTCTTGCTCCAACCACCACTCCCCTCCCTCCCCACTCACAAGAGTGTTGTAATTGTTATAGTTCTTCAATTTTTTGTAGTTCAACTGCAGTGCCAGGCCTCATATTGCCTCAGTGAGCAGTGCAAGGATATCTACCACTTACTGGGGCACTGCAAACCCTCCTGACAACCATTCAGACCAGGAGTATGTTACAAGGCACTTGCTTTGGCACCTTGTAATGCATTTCTTTTTTTCTTTTTTCTTTTCTTTCTCCTTTTTACTTACTAGTAAAGTGTAGTATTATTACCACAAGTGTGAGCTTAGCTCCACTTTACCTAGTAAGGACTCTCTTTTCTTTTATCTTTTTAAAGTACTTAAGTATTTACATACTTAAGTGTGAGCTTAGCTCCAAGTACTATATTAAGACTTATCTTTTTTCTCTTTATCTTTCTTTATTAATTATAACATCTACTTGCTAAGGACTACTACTATACAATTAGCAAGGACTCTCTTTTTCTTGCTCTTGTTTATCTTTGTTTGTCTCATGTTCATTTCATGCTTGTGGCTGAGCCACTTATATCCCATGGACGCGTACTTACTGCACTTTACTGCACATTTTCGTTTACTTACTGCACATTACTGTGTAACTTTGCTATAGTTAGATCGCTAGTCTTGTATAAATAGTTGACAAACTGGCAGTCTTAAACCCCAGTCTTGTCAACTTCACAATCTAGGGATTCTCCTTACACTGCGCTTGATCTAAGCTCGTTACCATCTCGCTTCACTCTCTAAGAACTAAGTCTAAGAACTCTAAGTCACTAAAGCGTCGCTAAAGACATCTTACACTCGTCACTCTGGATCCACATATCGTTATTGGTGGAATCATCCTCATAACTATATCGTTAATCCCACTTTTCATTGTCATCAGGAACCTCTATTACGTTCATCAAGCTCATATCCAAACCTAAGTTACCAGGAGTAACATTATAGACCTTCCCTAAGACTGTCCAATAGGCTGCTCTTAGCAGAGTACAATAATCTCTCACTATAACAAGATCTCTTTTGTAGTATTAGTAGTAGTACTAGTACTTACTCTTATATACTCTCTCCCATTCCATTTTGTGTTTGGAAGGCCTATTCCCTTGAAAAGGGAATAGTGAGTTTTCACTTTGCACAATCTTATTTTCATCATTCCATGCACTTTACACTTGGAGAAGAGAACTAGATCTGGCAAATCCTATGCCAGATACAGCACTCTTCCACCATCTACTCATCCTCAAACTTCTTGCTCTCTCCAATGCTTCCACACCAACACCTATCACTGCACCCAGCAACAGGCTATCTGGTTCTTCAGACTCCACAATCCCTATTTCAATGATCACCCTGAAGAATTCCCATGGCATTTCTTTCCAGAGTACCACAATTGTACAAGCCCATACTCATTCCCCCAAGCCTTCATATTTAGGAATGAACAATGAGCCAACTGGGGCCCAGTCAATGGGGATTGAGGGAACCTGCACCAATGGTGGAGGATTCTTCAGAAGAAAGAGCAAGGGAAGAAAGACAGGAAAATGAGGCCAGAAGACTATGCTTACTAGATGTAGAGGAAGCAATGGAGACAATGAATGATCAGATCAAAGAACAGGCAAGGGTCCAAAAGGAACAAAGTGATGTGATTCTCCAACTAGGCATGGCAATGTTGGATGTAGCCAAAGCCATGAAAGATCTCATGGCTATGATGAACCAGCAAGCCCCACCAACTATTCCCATCAGTTCCTCTGGCCTGTCAAATGCCCCATTGGGCCACATATCTGCCCAACACCAGGTAAAGGTTTCATCACCTACAGCATACTCATGGAAGTGAGACAAACTTGACTCATTTATCCAAGAGCTATTCCTGGTGTTTGTGGCTAACAAAATGTGGTCTGATAGTGATCAAATTACCTACACCCTATCTTATATGATAGGAGGTTCTGCAGAAGCATGGGAAATCTACAAGTCACAAAGCAGCAATTACATGAGGCTAACCCCCTCAACACACTATATCCCATGCCTTTCCAGAACTAGGTAGAATTTGACATGAAATTATGAGAGCAATTTGTTCACTTTTGGCTGATCTTATCTGATCTTCTTAGATCTTCTTTGATCTCCTTATCACTCTTCTCTCCTTCCAGACCCACGGCCCACACTATTTTAGTCAGTGCAGTCTGTGCATGTCTGTGTTTAGTATATAAGTAGATCTAGTAGCATCTAGAAATACAAGTGGAGATCTCCTCCTCTCTTTCCTGAGAGTGTCTGATCAGTCATTACTCAATCCACTTCAATACCCTCCCTTGGAAGTACTGCAATGTACTTCCCTCTTCTTATCTTCATTGTGTGTTTCTCAGTGTTCATCCTCTTCTCTGCTGTGTTCCTCATCATATACCACAGCCTCCCTCCATGCATCCAGGCCATGCTCCCAGTCTGATCATGCCTCTGTCACCTTCACTGCCATGCCTCTTCCCTGCACAACACAGTTTGGTGATCCTGATGAAGCACACACTGCATGGCAAGCCCTACACAAACTTTGACAAATGGGGAAGATGGCAGAGGAATATACTACAGAATTCCTTCTATTGGCAGCAAAAACACACTATGATGAACATGTGCTCATAGACTGCTACAAAAGGGGAATAAATGGTGATCTTCTAGGCTGCATTTACAACATCAACCATCCTCCAGTCACATACATAGATTAGCAAAGGATAACACAACAAACTAATAGGCATATGTGAGAATATTGTTAGCTTATGCAGTCAAGGGGGACACCACAATGGACCCCTAAATATTCACAACCAGTTAATCCTTCACCATCCACTACAACACAAAGGGCTAGCAATGCAACAGTGCCAATGGATGTAGATACTGTGCAGAGAAGAAGGCCCCTTATATGTTTCAACTGTAGAAAAGAAGGGCATAGGGCAAATGTTTGTCTGCAGAAGAAGAGCATCAGAGAAATTCATGAGGAGATCAGGCAAATGTCCACAGTGGAGTTTGAAAAGATGATCTTTGAAGGAGAAGGGAGGATGAATTTGGGTTTTGCAACAGACAGCCAGTAGATGTTGCTGGACTGTCCAAGAATAGGTTTTTGATACTTACTCCAGATAATGGTGCTGTTGATCATACCAATGTATGTGATCCTGTCAAAATATTTAACAACATTGCATTGGAGACAAAGACTGAAAAAGGAAAGACATCAGAGATATGCCCTCTCAAGAAAAAGAAAAGCATGTAATCATGGGAATTAGAACAGAATTACCCATGATAAAAGTCAAAATCAAAGTACCTCAGAATGGACAAATAGTAACAATTGAAGCACTACTAGATTCAGGAGCTACTACATGTTACATAGATGAAGAATTTGTGAAAACAAATTGTCTAGACACAAAGAAACTTCTGATATCTATACCACTTTATAATATTGATGGATCTAAAAATGAATTGTATGCACAGGCTCTGGGAGATAACAGCAGCAAGGATATATGCAAGAGATAGGATGTAGGAGACACCTAGTATAGCTAGGGCAGCAGGTAGTCTCATAGCTGCAGCAGAGTATAGTAGTTGCAAATGCAGTAAAGGCAGAGCAATGTGGTTCATGTGTGCACAGGATATGGAGGACAACAATTGAGACCATGTATATAGTTGAGGCAATATATGAGACTCCTAGGAGTCGGTAAAGAAGTGGCAGAGGCATCTGCAGCAGAGAGTAAGATGTTACAGATGCAGTAGGGCAGTGCAACATGGTTGAAATACACTGCAGGGTAGAGGTGAGGTAGAGAAGAGTTAAGATAGGGAAGTACTCACTCAGACTAGTAAGGAGATGTCTGAGGAGCTGTAGCATATAGTGTCTATCTTATATAGTGAAGTGCAGTGGGGTTGAAGTGGAGTTGAGAATGTAAAGTACAATGACTACTATTGTGAGGTAGGACATGCGTTGTCCAGGGAGAAGTGGGTGGGGTGGGAGTGTTTGGACATATGGTAAGTGATCCGAGGAGTGTAGTAAGTGTGTGTGGGAGTAAGGGATGTGTGTGAAAGGAAGCTGAATGAGAGGTGATAATATGGATGAAAATATTCAACAGTTCAGGTATGCTGCAGGGAAGAAGTAAGAGAGTGTGGAGGGTAAGATGAGGGAGGTACTCACTCAGACTAAGTGTAAGATGTCTGAGGAGTTCATATAGTGATAGTCCATCTTATATAGTAAGGTGTAGGTAGAGTTGTAGTGGAGAATGTAAGTAGAGTACAACAACTGCCTAAAGTGGAGGGACGTGTGTCATCCTGGAGTGTGTGTGGAGTGGGAGTGCTCAGAGGTTCGGTAAGTAGTCCAAGGAGAAGAAAAGGTGTGTGATGGGATGGTTACAGGTATGTATTGTAGTGTGTAAAGTATATGGTAAAGGGAAGCTGAATGAGATGATGTAGTATGCATGAGGATTCTCAACATGAATGAGGATCTATCAAAGAAACTGTGGATTTAATAGTCAAAGTCAAAAACCACACAGAAAGAATGACATTTTGTGTTACTGGACTCAGCAAAGTCAACCTGATTCTAGGTAAGACTTGGCACAACATCCACAATCCAGAAATTGACTGGAATACAGGAGATATCTTGTTTACTAGATGTCCTAGACAATGTCATTTACATGTAGTTGAAGAAAGATGAGAGTGGAAGAAAGGAAGATAGAAGGAAAAGGAAATGCCAAAAATAGTGGAAGTGAAAGATGAAGATGACAATGAAGTGCAAAAGGGAGACCATATCCTCTGCATCATGATAGGAGATGATGAGAAGGATGCAGCAATTCAAAACATATCCCAAGACCTAGCAATAGAGGCAGAAAAGAGGAAAATAAAGAAATATTTTGAAGATATTGTTCCCAAAGCATACCATGGGTTCAAATTGGTCTTCAATAAATATGTTCCTCCAATGTTGCAGTGAAGATAAGAATATCATCCATATAGACCACCACTTTTCCCTTTGCAATGAGTTCTCTGAATAGATGGTTCATCATAATTTGGAAAGTTGCAGGGCTATTGGTAAATCCAAAGAACATGACAAGAAGTTTGAACAGTCCTTTATTCTGTGAGGTGCATGCTAGACAGTGAGGTCACAACTGCAAGAGGAAAGGGGATTGGTGAAGAATGAGACAATACACTTAAGATGAGTCACACTGTAGTAGTAATCCATGATGCTTCCAGATATTTTCTCTGAACAACCTTGCTACTCCTTCTGCTGTTATGTCAGATGTTGTTGCCATAGTATGAATCATTTTTGAAAAATGATCGACAACTACCAGAATTGAATCATATCCTTGGCTATCTGGTAATTGTGTAATCAGATCTGTAGATATGATTTGCCAAGGATGTGATGGTATTTCATTTGAAGTCAATTCTCCTTTTGGTTTCTTGGTGATCATATTTGTTCTCTGGCATATGTCACAACTTTTGACATATTTTCCAACATAAGCAGCCATTCCTTTCCACCAAAATGTTCTCAACACTATCTCCAGTGTCTTCCACTGTCCTGGATGTCCTGTGATTGGAGTGTCATGACATTGTTTGATGACTTCCACTCTACAACTGTCTGGGACAAGGATTTTGTCTTTGTACATTAACAATCCTTGTTTGTTCTGTCCCCAGCCAGCTATCATAGCTGTCTTTGCTTTGTCAGCTGATGACTCTGACCACATTTTGACATCTCCATCCTTCTCTTGTTCATCTGCTATTTTGTTGAGGAGTGGAACATTGTTCATCAAAATTGCTTGTATATAATTTGGCTTTGTGAAAAATTCTGGTTTAAGCAATATGACATTTTTGTTGTCATGATCCACCCCCTCATTATGATCTGCTTGTCTCAAGAGGAGATCTTGTTTTTCTGAACTCTTTCCTGGTCTGTGGGAAAGGTGGAAGTTGAACCTAGAAAGAAATAGAGACCATTGAGCCTGGTGACAGTTCAATTTCTGGCACTCATAAAGTACTCTAGGTTTTTGTGATCTGTAAGGATCTTGACTGGGCTATCTGTCCCCTCTAGATAGTGTCACCATTGCTCCAATGCATGTTTAACAGCTAACATCTGTTTGTCATAGATGTCATAATTCCTCTCTGCCAGTGATAACCCTTTGCTGATATATGCCACTGGATGCCACTTCTTGTCATCTCTCATCTGTGATAAAACTGCTCCTGTAGCATACCCTGAGCTGTCTGCTTCTACAAGATAAGGATGATGGGGTTCAGGAAAGACTAAGACAGGTTTAGAGCATAAGACCATCTTTAAATTTTCAAAGGAGTCTTTTTGTTCCTGTTCCCAATGCCATTTGCTATATTTTTGGAGAAGAGTATTCAAGGGTTTGGCTAAGTTGGAGAATCCTCTGACAAAACATTGATAGAAATTTGTGAAACCTGAAAAGGAGCAAACTTCCATCACAGAGGTAGGAGTAGGCCATTCTGCTATCCCTTGGACTTTGACTGGATCCATCATGATTTTGTCAAAGGATATTTTGAGACCTAAATAGTTGATTTCTGTCTTTTCAAAGTCACATTTTTCAGGTTTGAGATAGAGTTTATTATCACATAAGATTTTGAGGACTTCTTCAACAATGAGACAATGTTCTTCCAATGTTGCAGTAAAGATGAGAATATTGTCCATATAGACCACTACTTTGCCCTTTGCAATGAGTTCTCTAAATAGATGGTTCATCATAGTTTGGAAAGTTGCAGGGCTGTTGGTCAGTCCAAAGAACATGACAAGAGGTTTGAATAAGCCTTTGTTTGTACAGAAGGCAGCCTTCCATTCATCTCCTTTGATTCAAACATTGTTATATCCCCATCTTATGTTGAGTTTGGTAAAATATTTAGCCCCTTTGAGTTTATATATCAATGCTGAAATAAGTGGTAATGGATAGGAATTCTTGATAGTTATTTCATTGAGGTGTTGATAATCTTGAATTGGGCATAATCCTCCTGACCTCTTTTTGATGAAGAAGAATGGGGAAGCCATTGGAGATTTAGATGTATATATTTGTCCAGATTATAAGTTTTCATTGATAAATTCTTCCAATTCCTGTTGTTCAACAAAGAAAGGATTATACACCTTTCCCATATGCATTTTTGTGCCTGGCTTCAATTTTATAGCATTATCCAATACTCTTTTGGGAGGCAGTTCATCAAAGGATTCTTTTGCAAAGACTGATTTGAATTCATGATAGGCTTTAGGAATGATGTCTTCAAAAGATTTCTTGATCTTTCTCTTCTCTGCCTCTATCACTAGATCTTGGGATATATTTTGAATTGCTGCATCCTTCTCATCATCTCCTATCATGATACACAGGATTTGATCTTCTTTCTGTACTTTGTCTTCATCTTCATTGTCTACTTCCACTATTTTTTGTATTTCTTTCTTCAACTTTTCTGCTTTCTTCTTCCATTCTTGTCTGTCTTCAACTACTCATAGATGACATTGTTGAGGACATCTAGTGAATGAGATAACTCCTGTATCCCAATCTATTTCTGGATTGTGGATTTTAAGCCAAGTTCTGCCTAGAATTAGGTTGACTTTGCCAAGTCCTGTAACACAAAATGTTGTTCATTCTGTGTGATTTTGGACTTTGACTATTAAATCCACTCTTTCTTTGATAGATCCTCATTCATTCTTAGATCCATTGACATTATCAACTGGTATTGATATTGGGAGCTTGTTTGTGTTGAGATGGTTTGTTTTCACATACTTGTCATCTATGTGGCTCCTGAATCTAATAGTGCTTCAATCATCACTGTTTGTCCATTCTCAGGTACCTTGATTTTGACCTTTATCATGGGTAATTCTGTTCTAATTCCCATGACCACATGCTTTTCTTTTTCTTGAAAGGGTATACTCTCAGATGTCTTTCGCCCTTCAGTCTTTGTCTCCAATGCAATGTTGTTAAATATTTCAATGGGATCACATACATTGGCATGATCAACAGTGCCATTGTCCAGAGTAAGTACTGAAAACATATTCTTGGACAGTCCAGCGACATCTACCAGCTGTCCACCACAAAACCTGAATTCTTCCTCCTTTCTCCCTCATCAAAGATCATCTTTTCAAAGTCCACCATGGACATCTGTCTGATCTGTTTGTGAATCTTCCTAATCCTCTTCCTCTCTGGGCAAACATTTGCCCTATGCCCTTCCTTCCTGCAATTGAAACAAATGAGGGGCCTTCTTCTCTTTGCTGTGTCTACATCCATGGGTACCATCACATTGCCAGCCTTTTGCATCATCTAAGAAGGCTGAAGATTAACTTGTGGTGTATATTTATGGGTCCACTGTGATGTCCCCCTAGACTGCATCAGCTGGCGGTATTCCCACATATACCTATCAGTTTGTTGTGTTATCTTCTGCCAATCTAGATATGTAGTTGGGGGAGGATTGATCTTGTAGATTCAGCCTAAGAGATCACCATTAATTCCTCTCTTGTAGCAGTCTATGAGCATGTGCTCATTGTAGTGTGTTTTTGCTGCTAGTAAAAGAAATTATGTGGTGTATTCTTCTGCCATTTTCCCCAACTGTCATAGTTTATGTAAGGCTTGTTGCACAGTATGTGCTTCATCTGGATCACCAAACTGTTCCCATAGTTTTGCATCAAATTCTACCCAGTTCTGGAATGGCATGGGATATAACAGATTGAGGGGGTTAGCCTCATGTAGTTGTTGTTTTGCAATTTGTAAGCTTCTGCCAAACCTCCTATCATGTATGATAGGGCATATGTGATTTGATCACTATCTGACCACATTTTGTTTGCTGCAAACACTAGGAATAACTCTTGTTACAAGGCACTTGCTTTGGTACCTCATAATGGTTTTCTTTTTCTTCTTTTTCTTTTTTCTTTCTTTTCTTTTATCTTACTTACTAGTAAAGCATAGTATTATTACTACAAGTGTGAGCATAGCTCCACTTACTTAGTAAGGACTTATCTTTCCTTTCTCTTTTATAGTACTTCAGTATTTACATACTTAAGTGTGAGCTTAGCTCCAAGTACTATATTAGACTTATCTTTTTCTTTATCTTTCTTTATTTATTATAACATTTACTTGCTAAGGACTATCATTATACAATTAGCAAGGACTCATCCCATCTTGTCTTTATTTATCTTTGTTTATCTCTTGTTCATTTCATGCCTGTGGCTAAGTCACATTACTTACACAATGGATGTGTCTTACTATGCATTACTGCACATTACCATGTGTTGCTGTGCAATACTGCACCTTACTGCATAACCTTACTATACTTAGGACTCTGGTTTTGTATAAGTAGTTGAAAGACTGGTGGTCTTAAACCCCAGTCTTGTCAACTTTGAAATCTAGGGATTCTCCTATACTGCACTTGACCTAAGCTTGCTACCAACCTCTAAAGAACTAAGTCTAAGATCTCTAAGTCACTCTAAAGTGTCGCTAAGACATCCTACACTCACCACTCTGGATCCTCATATAGTCATTGGTGGAATAATCCTCATCACTATCTTGTTGATCCCAATCTTCATTGTCATTAGGAATATCTATTATGCATACCAAGCACATATTCAATACCTTGTTACCAGGGGTATCATTACAGACATTCTCTAAGACCATCCAATAGGCCACTCTTAGCAACTCTTGGATATACAAGTCAAGTTTGTCTCACTTCCCCAAGTATGCTGTAGGTGCAGAAACTTTTACCTGGTGTTGGGCAAAAATGTGGCCTATTGGGGCATTTGTTTGGCCAGAGGAACTGGTGTGAATCATCTGCTGGGCTTGCTGGGTCATCATAGCTGTTATTTCTCTCATATTTTTCACTATGTCTGACATGGCCATGCTCATTTGTACTATTGCATCACCTTATTCTATCTATATTCTATCTGTATTTGCACTTGTTGTTTTAACTGGTCATTCATCATCTCCATCACTTCCTCTACATCCAACAGGTGTAATCTTCTTGTTTCATCTTCTTGTCATTCTTCCCTTGCCCTTTCTTCTGAAGAGTCATCTATCATTGATGCTGGGTCCCACATTGCCCATTGGCTTGTCCCTGGTTGTGTCATTGTTCATTTCTGGAGATGAAGTCTTGGGGGAGTGAATTTCTATATGGGTTGGTGCAGTAATGGTACTCTGGAAATAAAATAAGTACCAAGGGAACTCTTCAGGGTGGTCATTGTAATAGGGATTATGAAGGCAGAAGAATCAGATGGCCTGTTGTTGGGTGTGGTAATAGGTGTTGCTGTAGAAGCATTGGAGAGCACAAGAAGTCTGAGGACAAGTTGGTGGTGGAAGAGTACTGAACCTGGTGTAGGATTTTCCAGATTGAGTTCTCTTTTCCAAGTGTAGAATGTGCAGAATGATGAAAATAAGATTGTGTGAAGTGAAATTTCACTTTTCCTTTTTCAAGGGAATAGGCCTTTCAAACACAAAATGGAAGGGGTGGTGGTATGTAAAGGTAAGTACTAGTGCTACTAATACTACAAAAGAATTCTTTGTTATAGTAAAAATTTATTGTACTCCTGGTCCAAATGGTTGTCAGGAGGTTTTGCAGTGCCCCAATAAGTGGTAGACACCCTTGCACTGCTCACTGAGGCAATGTAAGGCCTGGTGCTGCAGCTGAACTATGATAAATTGGAGAACTATCACAATACAATGCTCTCTTGTGTGAGGAGGGAGGGGACTGGTGATTGGGAAGTGTGAGGTCACTAGGGGTAGAGCTTTATACAATTGTGAGGCACACACTTGGATAGCAAGGTCACAAGAGTAAGAGGAGGAAGGGAAGAGGGATGAGACAATACAACTTAGGATGAATGCACACTATGAAGCAGATATCCCAGATGTATAAAGCTAAAGAACTATCTACTACAGAGATGTCCTATATATACTAACAGGATTGGCACACAGACCATGTGCTGTCACTATAGGGCAGGCATATGTAAGTAAGATGTGCAGTATCTGTAAGAAGTATCAGTAAGCAATGCACAGCATTGCACTGCATCAGTAACCATCTGGGGAAATGTAGTCATATCTGTATAGTAAGTGGCCCAATGACTAAATAGATGTGAGTCATAGATAATTGCAATAAGACCTACTGATGATCTGATAAAATAAGATAGGATATCTCTTGTAGATCTTATGCAATAAGAATAAAAGAAATTGTAAAATGAAAGGAAAAATAAGTACATTCTGACAGTTGTCAAATTACTTCCTTTTTCTCCAAATGATATTCCTGAATGCACCATCAAACCTCCTCCTCATCCAATTATCAAAGACAATGTTGAACAACATGAAGTAGAGAAGATTTTAAATAGCAGAAAATATTGCAGACATATTCAATATCTCATCAAATGGAAAATTTACCCAGAAGACAAAAATTCCTGGGAACCAGCACATCATATGATCAAAGACATACCCAAGCTAGTTAAAGAATTCCATAATCTCCATCCTGCCACTATTAGATCTATACAACATTGTTCAATTCCAATCAAGAAACTTTCAGACTCAGCTACTTTACCAACTCAAGGATCAGAGCATGGTGCTGGATTAGATCTTTATAGTGCAGAAGAAATCATTATTCCTGTGCATGGTCAAAAACTGGTTGATAGTCAAATCTCCTTGGCTATACCAGATAACTGCTATGGATGTATTGCTCCTTGCAGTGGTTTGGCTGTCAAAAACTCCATTTATATCAGAGCTGGAGTTATCAACTCAGACTATTGTGGACTAGTAAAGATCCTTCTAGTGATAATGACTTCACAGTCAAAATCAAAGACTGAATTGCTCAGCTGATCCTTGAACATATTTCAATTGCCAATGTTCAGGAAGTTGATTCTTTGGATGATATACAATGAGGAGATAAATGTTTTGGATCTACAGGAGTTTCTTTTGCTTGTTGAGTCATCTCACCCTAAGAAAGGGGGTATTTGTCAGAATGTACTTATTTTTCCTTTCATTTTACAATTTCTTTTACTCTTATCGCTCAAGATCTACAAGAGATATCTTATCTCATCTTATCAGATCATCAGTATATCTTATCACAATTATCTATGACACATCTTCATTACTCATCAGACCACTTACTATACTACTATGACCATATTTCCCACAGTTGCTTATGATGCTGTGCAATGCTGCACATCTTACTTACATATGCCTACCCTATAGTGACAGCACACAGTCTGTGCACTGATCCTACTAGTATATACAGGATACTTCTGTTGTACACATCTCTTTAACTTTATACATCTGGGATATCCACTTATCAGTGCAACATCATCCTATGTGTATTGTCTCTATCATTCCTCCCTCTCCCCCTTTACAGTTGTGGCTTTGCTGATTAGTGTGTGCCTCACAGTGGGTAAAGGTTGCCAAAATCCAAAAAATTGCCAAGGAAGGTGGTGAAGTAGAGATGATGAGAACCCAGTGACACAGTGCCAACAGGCCTGACAAGGTCCAAGTGGACCAAGCCAAGCACTTCAGTGGCATGTGACCAGGAGAGGCAGAAAGGAGCCTGAGGGAACTTCCCTTGCAAACAGCCTGAGCAGGGACCAGAGGGAGGCAAAGACAATGGTGGGGAGAACATGGACAGCTGTAAGGCTGGATCCAACTAACAACAGCTTCTGACAGGTGCCCAAGATGTTCATGCCAAAGGTGCAGCAATTGGAGAGTGAGAGCATGGACTGCTGGGGCAGGGGAAAGCAACAACCAGTACATTCCCCATGCTAAGAGCAGCCTATTGGACAGTCTTAGGGAAGGTCTGCTATAATGATACCCCTGGTAACAAGGTAATAAATATACACTTGATAGGCACAATAAGCATTCCTGATGACAATGAAAAGAGGGATCAATGAGATAGTAATAAGAATGATACTGCTGATGACTAAACAAGGATCCAGGGTGACAAGTTTAGGATGTCTTAGTGACACTTAATGGTGACTTAGAGATCTTAGACTTAGTTCTTAGAGTGAAGTGAGTTTGTAGCAAGTTTAGGTCAAGTGCAGTATAGGAGAATCCCTAGATTGTGAAGTTGACAAGACTGGGGTTTAAGACTGCCAGTCTTTCAACTACCTATACAAAACCAGAGTGCTAAAGATAGTACAAGTAAATAAGGTTCAAAGATCAACAATGATTGTGCAGCAATCAATGAAGGTCACATGACCTAAGTCATGTCCATGAATATAGTAAGTGGCTCAGCCACAAGCGTGAAGTGAACAAGAGATAAACAAAGGTAAATAAAGGCAAGAAAGGTGAGTCCTTGCTAATTGTATAGTAGTAGTCCTTAGCAAGTAAATGTTATAATTAATAGATAAAGATAAAAGAAAATATAAGTCTTTATAGTACTTGGAGCTAAGCTCACTGCTGTAGTTAATACTATGCTTATAGTAAGTAAAATATAAGGGAGAAAAAGAAAAAGAGAAGAAGAAAAAGAGAAAAAGAAAACTGTTATGAGGTGGCAAAGCAAGTGCCTCATAACACCCCAGCAGAGGATGCCAACACTGTAGAGGTGACCACCCTGTGTGATTTCACAGTGGCCAGTGGCATACATGATGCAGAACACAAGGCCATTGAGCTTGCTGATGGACAAGAGCCAGCCATTCACACCTGGGACATGCATAACATCAGAGAGAGATAGTGAAACATTGGACCCATCAGGAAGGGTGTGTTATCATGCACAAACACTGCACCTGAGACAGGTGATGGTGGAACCATCCCCAATGGTGACAGTCTGCAGGGAGACAGTGGCATGGGAAGAGAAATCACCCCAGTGTGGGGAGATATGGTCTGTACACCCAGAATCAAGCATCCAGAGGCCACAGCCATCATAGTAGCAGGTGTTGAATTCAGACATAGAGGAAGGCAAATGGTTTAATGAAGTACTAGGTGTGCCATCCCCTGTGCCCTTGTCCTTATCCTTGCCTCTCTTAACCAACCATGCCTTTACATCATCTGGCATGCCATGGAGAGCCCAGCAGTTGTCAACAGTGTGGTTGTGACACTTGCAGTGGGAACAAAAGCTCATGTTTTGACATCTGGCTCCTGTGGTGGAGCTTTGGGAGAATGCAGCAAGTGCAGAACAAGGTGTGGTGTCAGGACCAACAAACCTATGATGGACATCATAGCAAATGCCTTGCAATCCCAACTTATCCCTGCCTCCATAAGAGGGCTTACTGGGAGCTGCCTTGGATCAAAGCCAAGGGATGAGGAGTCTCAGCCATGAAGAATGTGTGGAACCAGCTGTAACAAGCTGAAGTCCATTCATCTAGCTACCTCACTACTTATAGTACTGGAATGTGTGTACAGACCAGGCACAGTAACTAAGGGCAGGTCAACAGTAACTAAAGGTGCAGCATGTGTGGGAGCACAGCTGACAGATGTGTAGCATCTGTGAGCACCACTACCTATGAGGCAGTAAAGACTGTAAGTCATAAGGATTAGATGTAGATAAGATAAGATTGAAAGATAAGATGATCTAATATAATCATATCAAAAGTAAAACATAAAAGAAAGTTAAGGAAAAGAAATGATAATGGCAGGGAATAAAGTCAGCAATAGGAGTCTGACACTTGGTGCACACTTCCTCATCCAGGATTCAACCACTAATGTTCCCAATGGAGAGCTGGGAGAGATCCAACAAGGCAAGTAAGGTGGAGGTAAAGGAGCTCCAGGAGGGTGGCAAGGCATGTAGCAGGAGGAAGCACATGTTTTGCTCACTGATGGTAACCCTGGAGGCTTCAAGGCAGTCTTGTGCAATGATAAGGGTATTGATTTGAGTGGTTAAAGGTGAGTTGATGTCATATTTACTGGTGAAGAGAGCTTGGAAGTTGACAAATGCCACTATGACTGTTTGCTTCCCATAGACATCATGGAGACCATCTCATGCATGGTGCACAGTCATGGTGTCACTGGCAATCATGGCAGTAGGTGTCAGGATGTGTTATTTTTCTTTTCATTTGATGATTTTCATTTATCTTATCACTCAAGATCTACATCATATCTTATCTCATCTGATTAGATATCTTGTGATAATCTATGACTCATTCATGATTCATCATCGGGCTGATTACTCTTTACTTATGACACATATTCTCACAATGACTGTGCAATGCTGTGCATTACTTACAGATCATTCTCACACATGCTGTGCATGACATCATGCTATGCTCATTCTATACTTTCAAATGCCTGCCCTACAGTAACACACATGGTCTGTGCACACAGGCATTTACTATATATACTGTACTTCCTAGTGTACTTGTTCTTTAGCTTAGTACTTCTGGGATATCCACTTCATAGTGTGTTAGTCCTTGTGAATACTATCATCCCTCTTCCTCCTCTTCAGTAGGACTACTGTGTGACCTCACTATCAGTGTTGACCTCACAGTAGGCTGAGCACTGCAATTCATTGATATTACAGCTTTTGCAATATTGTTACTGTATTTCCATGTGGCCACTTCTTCCTTGTTAGTAATATATGGAGTGGGGAGTCTGCCCTCTACTTCTCTTGAGCCCATGATACGAGTGACTCAGGCTTTGGAGATAGTGTGCCAGATGCCCATGATAAGATGTAAGTGTGGACTTAATGATGTTCACCCACTGTTTGTAGTTCTCTGCTCCTTCAAGGATGACATTGATTTTTGGAACAGAGGCAGAGGAGGAGGGAGTTATGAGATGAGCAAGCATGAGTGTGAGGACAATGTAAGAGTGCAAGTGTAGCAGAGTGAACATAAGCATGAGAGTGAGTAGGAGAGAGATGCAGATGGCCCAGGCAGGGCCCATAACCTGATGAAGGCAGGCCATGCATGTCAGTGGAACTAGAATAGTTCTTATCACTGTACAACCTTACTACAGTCTACTTATAGTAGGTATGGTAGGGCACAGACCAAAGAAGTATGTGTTGAACAGCACCAGTGCCAAAATAGTGACTTTGCTTGGGTTTGAACTGAGGACCTCCCTTACTCCAGGTGGGTGCTCTAACTACTGAACTACCAGTTGGTGTGTAGGCATGAATGTGGGGATGTCCACCACCCTCAACATTGCCATGGTGCTGTGTCTCAAGCACACCATGGCAGACATGCAGTACTGGGCCACATGCAGGGCTGCTGCATGCTGTGCTGAGCCTGCTCTACTTATCCCAACTATAGTGGATGGTGCTGCACAATGTTGAAGCTGTGTGCATTGCCCATGTTCTCCTTGCACATGGATGCCAATCCCCAGCTCAGGCTGTTGCTCAGGATGGAGCACTCTGTGGTGTCATGCCTGAGTGACTACAACATGTCCAAGGTGGCACATGTGGCATGCATGGTGCTCACCTTGTGGTTGCTTGACCTCATAGAGAGTGGCCTGCACCTCAAGCTCCCATTGGACATGTGCAAGAGCACTGGGTCCTTCTGCAATATTGTGTTTGATGTTACCCTTGCTGGTGTTGCCACCAGGCAAGTGTATTTCATGTGTGATTTTCTTCCCTACCAAATACTCAGCTTATGCTGCAGGGGCAACTGTGACTACTGTTGCCTCACACTATTTCCTCCACCCAAAAAAACAAAGCTTGGCAGGGTCATAGCTACATATCTCTTTTTCTTTCTATTGTTGATCACATTGTTCCCATGGTTGCTTGTGTGTATTAATTTACCCACCCTGCACACTTGTAATTCCTGGAATAGGGTTGTTTATAACCTAATATCATTCACAGCCAAAAACCATGGCACAGAAGGTCATTTTGGGCCAGTTCTGGCTAATACCAGACCCAGCCCAATGAGGCTAGGAAAGGGTTGTTACTAAAACCCTGACCAGAGGAAGGTCTGTTTGAGGGTTGTCACAGTGCAGTCATATGGTCCCCTGCCAATGTAGTTTTGATATTCCATGCCAAGATGATGTTGTTCATCTATCATCACCATACATCACACAGTGTCACAAAGTGGAGCTATCACTCATGACTGCAGGCATAATGGTCATGCAGCAGCAGAAGGGAAGGACAGACAGTGGGGTGTGATGGGCCACCCTGCAACCCACCATGAAATCCAGGTGAGGATGTCAAGTTGAAAGTTCATGTGTAGAACAGAGGTGGGAATGTAAGAACAAATATCTGGCTGAAAGCTCAAATGTGCCTTGAAAGATGTTGAGACCAGGGTGACCACTCCTGCTCACTCATATTGTCAGGTGCCATTATTTGACACATTTAGCCTTTTATTTTCTTTTTACTTTCTTTTCTGTTTCTCTTGTCATCTGATAAGATTAGATCTTACTTTCATCTTATCTCATCTAATCCTTATCAGATCTCATTTACTGTCGCTACATTCTAGACTATGAGGTCATACCATGATGTAGCTGCATGGTACCATAGCTTACTGCGGAGTTGTACTGTAGCGTCCGCCCTAGAGTAGTGGCGCTGGTCTGTGTGCCTTCTCTTAGAGTATATAGATAGCTGTAGTATAGTTGAATATACTCCAGCTAGTTATGGCTGGATTTCCTCTCTCTTTGGTGTGAACCTTAGTCTGAGTGCGCCCAGTCTCCCTCTCAGGGATATATGCAGACTCCAGTCTCATACATATGGCCCAATTGAGTGTACATGATCAGATGGAAGGAGCAAGGGTACAGACCAAGAAGCAATTGTTGTTTGCAATGTCATCTTGCAGGATGCCAATCTTGCTTTGTTCAATAATCCTCAGTTCCATTTTACCTCCATCACCAAATGCCCTTCAGTTTTAAACTTGGCAGACTCTCCCTCCACCTTCCACCCCATGTCCTTCTGTCTCCACCACTATGGACCACCCTCCCACCAGACAGCAGGCACCATCCATCTCCTCCAGGGTTGATGTCAGACACTTTGACCCCATTGGCATGGAGCAGTTCCAGTGCACCATGAGCCAGCTCTCCATCCTCATACACCAGCAGAGCAGACTGCACAGCCATGCTGACTCAGATATAACTCTTGATCTAGGTGACGGCCCATTCAACCATGAGTGCACTTTGCAGCATCACATGAAACAGTGTGTATATTGCACATTTTCTCACCTTTCAGGTCTTATCAACTCCCCAGCTGCAGGCAGGAAAAAGGTGGCATTATGAGCAGAGAGCTTGGTGTCATCTTCAAGAAGATTCATGTCATTGGCCTGGGTATGTTGGCTAGTTATCAGCCTATTTGGGCTCCATGATGAGAACATTGAACACCATTAGAACCATCAACCAGCTTCATCATCCCCCTCTGTGTGACACTTTGTGCATTGATGTCTTACACAATGTGGTGTTTTTTTTTGATGTGAATGTATTCTAGTGGTTCTTGGCCGACCAGGCTCAGGGTGTAGCACCTGTTATGGACTAGTGTGGCAAGATGACCAGCCATGAGCATACTGGATCAGATGAGAGACTCAGAGTGTAGCACACATACTGAGAACACAGCAAAGAGATTGAATAAGCAGGAGTTGTATGCCAGAGAGTACAAGAGACTAAGCTAGAGATCCTTGTACAGTACTGGACTCCTTTATATAGTACAATTGTAGGTCAAAGAATATTCTGCTACAATAATAGAACAAGCCACATCATGATGTAGGGAATGTTCCAGCAATACTGCACAGTGGTTTGTAAGTAAGGAAGCTGCTGTGGCACAGTATATTTGGTAAAAGTAAGAAAGAAAAGAAAAACCATAACAGCACCTTTCTCAAGATGCTTGCCAATCAATGCCACAAGTACTACACTGTACATAGTGATGTATCTTATGACACTCTCAGCCCTGAAACTATGAAGAGGCATTATTGTGGTGATATTACATACTGCCCTCAAAATGACGTTCATTTCCCATCCCTCACCATCAACAAAACCCTTTGAGTCACTGGCAAGACACATGCCCTGCATACCTGCAAGAACTCTTGTTCACATCCAGAATACACCCATCTCATCACTGACATTGTTGAGACTGCCTTCGGTCTCCAACATGTGAAGAACATGTTCGTTGGTGCTGCATCCATTTGAGGTGTGTCTGGTAGCAAGAAAAAGTGTCTCACTTAGCAAAGTGTTGCTCATGCATGCAGTCATCAGAGCTTCAGATAAGCACATCGATCTTCCACTGCTATCTATGTTATCATTGGCAATGCTTCCTTGTCAATAGCTCAACATGCAGTGTTGACTCTTCTACAGCATTGGATTTTGTTCACACATTGTGCATTGCCATGGACATAGACCACTTATCGACCATCATCTCCATCTACCAGGCTGTAGAACAGCTCTATGATCTCTTTGACAAGGTGTGCATTATCTATGAGGGTCACATGGGGTACTATGGCTTGGTGGACCAGGCCCAACAGTACTTTATAGACATGGGTTATGAGCCTGCCCACTGCCAAACCACAGCTGAATTCCTTGTCATGGGTGTGATACATACATACATATTTCATTATTATTGCACATTTGTTGCTGACTATATGCTCATGGTGATTAAGTGACTGACCCCCTGGCACATATTCCACACACCAGATTTGAGAGCTCTGTTCACTGTACTGCTGCCAATTTTGCTCAGCATTTCTTGGGTTCTCCGAATGCTCAGGTGAATATCACTGACATGAATGACTATTGTGAGCAATTTGTCCAGAACAAGGAGCATGCTGAGAAGTTCAAGAAGAGTGTGGAAGCTGAGTGTTCACCTCATATGCCTAAGGGCAGTCCCTACACCATTTTGATCATCATGCAGATACATGTGGTTATGATGTGCTGAGTTCAGATCTTAAAAGGTAATTGGCTTTTGGTTGGCATGAACTTATTGTAAGTGCCCCTTTGGCCATGTGTGCAGATGCTGACTCATGGTTTTGCTTACAGGTTGTTCATCATTTTTGGTGTCATTGTGGGATCGATCTTCTACCAGTCTCTGGAAGCAACATCTGCTTACTTCTCTTGTGATGGTGTCTTGTTCTTGTAAGTGTCCAGCCCAACTTATTTAGAGGCAACATTCTTAAGATTATAACTAGCTCCTTGTTGATTTCAGCCATGTCCACAATGGCTGAAATTCTAGCCCTCTTTGCACAATGGTCCATTGTTGCTCAACATGCCAATGCTGCCATGTACCATCCCTCCCTTCCTTGAGTCATTTGCTCTAACCCTTGTCAATGTCCCAATTACATTTGGCATAATGCTTATCTTCTCCATTATCATCTACTTCCTCATTGGTCTCCAGAAAACAGCAACACAATTCTTGTGCATATATATGAGAACTTCATAAGCCTGTGATTTCATGACTGTTTGCACCTAGCATCTTTCTGCTTTTCCTGTTTACCATGGTCCTGATGATGAAGACATGGTTCCATGCTGCTGCATCCAGCTTCACTACTCCTGCCCCTGCCCAAGGTATTACAGGTCTTATTCTGCTCATACTTCTGCTATATGCTGGGTATGCTGTCCCTCATCCCACTATGGTTGGTGGTTTGAAGTGGCTGTCTGATATCAATGTCAGTGCATTTCTTTGTGTCTCTACTCCTTTGACTGATGACTTCAATCCAGCCTGCATGATTTGGTTTTGAGTCAATAATGACAAATGAGTTCCACACTATCAACAGCACTTGTTCATCAATTATTCCACAGGGTCCTGAATATGAGAGCATCACAATTGCAAATCAGGTGTGCACAATGGTTGGCTCCATTCCTGGACAAACATTTGTAGATGGAAGTCAGTTCATCAACCTCACTTTTGGATACCACCAGAGTAACTTGTGGCATGTAAGTATACCACTTGATTAATCCCAGAGTTTAATACAAGTAGTGGCCATGACTTGTTGATGCTTCTCTTCAAACCTGGCTCTCACTATGCCATCACAGAATCTGAAGAGAAGGTGGCTGCTGCTGTGCATGGCATTGAGCCAGCTGAGAAAGGCAAGAAGCCAGCACTTGCACATGACCTGAAGATGAAGGACATCTTCACATGGCAAGAGGTTAGCTATACCATACAGGTTGGTGATGGCCAGTGCAAACTCCTCCTTGACAAGACCTCTGGGTACGCCATCCCTGGCATGCTCACTGCACTCATGGGCAAGTCTGGTGCAGGCAAGATCAGCCTGATTATGTGTTCCTGTATGATATGCACTGATATGGCAATGCAGATGATGCTCCTCAACATTCTTGCACAGTGTGTCAATGTTGGCATCATTACTGGTGACATCCTGGTAAATGGACAGAAGCTCCCTACAGACTTCCAAGCACAAATGTGAGTGTTATTTCCTTTGTCCAGAGTAAATATATGCTGAGGCTGTCACTGCAACAGTGGCTATTGTCAACAAATGGATACTCATCTCCCAACTGCATCCATTCATGAGGCATTGTTGTTCTCCACCAAGCTCCATCAACCATCATCTGTCCCAGATTCAGAGAAGGAGGCATAGTGCACATACCACTCATTCATTGTAGTTCAATCATACCAATGTTTGTATTCAATAGCATTGAGACTGTTTTGAAGATGTACAGTCCAGAGAGATTTGCCAATGCAATTGTTGGTTCCCTCAATGTTGAGTTGTGCAAGTGCACTACCATTGGTGTCGAGCTGGCTGCCAAGGTATGTTTGATTTTACTGCCTGTGATGCATGGATGTACTCTGACTGAATGCAGCCAAGACTGCTCCTGTTCTTGTTGAGCTCCCATAATATGGGCTAGGTGACTGAGGGCCCTACTAAGTGTAGGAGGAATTAAGGGGAGATGGCATGTAGATGATATAAACTCTGACTAGGAGGAAAAGGGCCACACAGTAGCCAATGAGGATGATATAGAGGACAGTCTCCATTTAGACACTGTAAGAAGGAATATTGAGTAATGACTGATGAGGACACTTCTGTGAAGAGAGGAATGTCCACTTATTTTATTACTGTGCTATAGCACTACTCTTTATACTAGTTGAGACTGTGCACAGACCGCACTTAGTAATATGTGTGGGGTGCAGGTCCTAGAGTGAATGACATCATGAGACTTCAACACTTCTTGGATGAGCCAACCTCTGGTCTTGATTCACAGAGTGCTTGGGCCATCACTCTGTTCCTGAAGGGCCTCATGGAGAATGGACAGGCCATTCTTTGCATGTATGTTGTTTTGATTACCTTCATGGAGTCCAGCTGTCTTGATTTCCTGTTTATAGTGTTGGTTTTTCACTACCTTATGATGCTGATCACACTGTTTACTTATTAAGTATACTTATCTCCATCTCATCTTATTGGTATTTCTTTTCTCTTTATGGTTTGAGCTCCTCTTAAACTCTATCCTGCTCTTACTATATCTTCTTTACCTTGTCTTTGTCTCACCTCAGCACTTCTGCATGTGCTGAGGTGAGTATCTCTTCTACTCTCTGAGTTCTCTTCTGACATACCTGCTCTATGCAGCTCTCTCTGTCTTCTGTGTACCCTCTACCCTCTGGTACACATCTTCTCTATCTTACAGATGTGGCAGTTGTGCCCTCTCCTCTCCTCTTATTCTGATGGGCTTTAGCTCCTCTCTCAATCTCAATCTGTTCTGGGCTTGATGCCCACTGCTCTTATGACATGGTCTTCTCTCTGTGTGCTGTGCTGCCCAATTTCAACATATAGAATCCATCAACCATCTGCAGAACTGTTCAATGTTTTTGACCAGTTGCTCCTCCTGTGCAAGGGTGGACAGACAGTCTACTTTGGTGACCTTGGTGAGAATGCCTCAACACTTCTGCACTACTTCCAGACAAATGGGGCACACCTGTGTGCAGAGGATGAGAATCTGTAAGTCTGATACCAACACCATGATGACCCTATTGATAGTGTAATCTTAAACAGTGCTAAGTATATGCTGGACATCATTGGTGCAGGTGTGATGGCTCACAGTGAAATTGACTGGTATGGTGTATGGACAGAGCACAGTGGAGCTGAGAAAGTCACCCATGAGATCCAGGCTATGTCCACTGATGGTAAAGACTGGACTTCAATCCAGACTGAGCATCATTCAGAGTTCTCAATGTCTTGGCTCTATCAAGTTAGTCAGCTGTTCATGCAGGAGATGCAGTGGCACTGGTGCAACCTGACATACATGATGTTGAATTTCAGTTTAAACATTGTTGGCAGCCCCTTCATCGGATACACATTCTTCAAGGCAAACAGCACCATCCAAGGCACCCAGAATAAGATATTTGTATTGTTATGAACTAGTGCAGCAGGGTGGCCAGCTATGAGCATACTAGGTCAGATAAGAGACTCAGAGCATAGTACACAATGAGAGCACAACAAGTGATGATAGATGAGCAGGGACTGAATGCCAGGAAGTACAGGAGACTAAGCTAAGGGCTCCTGTACTTTACTTCAGTCCTTTATATAAGTACAATCCCAGGTTCTAGAGTATTCTGCTGGGATAAACATAGTACAGACTGTGGAATGGAATGTTCCAGTGAAGCTGTGCAATGATTTGTAAGTATAGAAGTTGCTGTGGCGCAGTAAACTGGTAAATGTAAGTGAAAGGTAAGAAAAATCATAACATGACCCCCCATCTACTGTGTAGCATCTGCAATACACCTAGTCACATGTATGTCCCTCATTGACTTCATAGTCATAATACTTTGGTGAGGATTCATGCTTATCGATATACTCCACTGGACAAGACAATGTGGATGTGAGTGGGTATGGAGTGGGACATTGTCATGGTTGAGGAGTGGCACAGTGCTGGGGACAATCCACCTTTTTATGGCTGGTGTGCTTGCAAATCCAGCATCAATGGTATGAGGGATGAGATTGATGGGTAGATGCTGGATGCTGGGTGCAACTGGTATTAGTGCATGAGGCCATGTAGGGAAGTGTGCATTGGTATGTGTCCACATTGACTAGGTGATTGGCAATTTGATGTAACTCATGACATCTTGCTTGATGTCATTTTGAACCCCTCTGTCTCTGATGAATATGGCTGCAGTTTCAGCATCAAGTCAGGAATGAGGATTGTTGATGATGCAACTAAACTCAAGAGCAATCTTATAGTTGGTGTGGAGATGACAACATAGTACTGGTTGAGTGTGGGGGAGAGTGTCAGGGTAATGGAGGGATGATGGGGTGTGACAAAGACAACCAAGTGTGTCCAATATATAAGTAGTG
Source organism: Albatrellus ellisii (assembly GCA_003314395.1). Taxonomy (NCBI): domain Eukaryota; kingdom Fungi; phylum Basidiomycota; class Agaricomycetes; order Russulales; family Albatrellaceae; genus Albatrellus; species Albatrellus ellisii. Next base: position 35 of record QLPN01002230.1, on the reverse strand, counting down.
GGGAGGTCGGAAAATGACTGAATCCAAAAAATGAT